>JAPYXV010002180.1:0-13378 GCA_028533065.1 Trachops cirrhosus
CATTAGCCAAGGTGAAAATGAAGGAGAGAATCCTAGAAGCAGCAAGAGATAAGGGGACAAATATCTACAAAGGAGTTCCCATCAGACTGTCAGCTGATTTCTCAAAAGAGACCTTACAGGAAAGAAGGGGCTGGAAAGAAGTATTCCAAGTCTTGAAAGCCAAGGACCTACATCCAAGATTGCTCTATCCAGCAAAGCTTTCATTTAGAATGGAAGGGCAGATCAAATGCTTCTCAGATTAGGTCAAGTTAAAGGAGTTCATCATCACCAAGCCCTTATTACATGAAATGTTAAAGGGACTTATCTAAGAAAAAGAAGATCAAAAACATGTATAGTAAAATGACAGCAAACTCACAATTATTAACAACCACACCTAAAGCAAAAACAAGAACTAAGCAAACTAATGCAATATTAAAAAATATTGCATTAAAATATTCTTTATCTTGGCTACTGAGTTTCTTGGCAGCTCCTTCACTCACCGAACCTTAGTCCCAGCTCTACATAGGGCAATTTAATTCACTTTCTGGACCTTAGCTTCACAAACGTAAGATGAGAGGACTGGATTAAACCAGAGCTTCTGAATGGAGGGGATAAAGAAGAGAGACATTAGGCCCCTTTTAGGGGTATATCAAAATTTTCAAAGGGAATGTGTGGTTCAAAATAGCATATTTGATAATTTTGTAAGTGAAAGATAAAAACCATAGCTTTTGAAGTTTCAAAAGATATTTAAGAAAGGCATGAGATTTTTATCTTCACCAAAAAGAGGACATGATTTTAAATAGTTTGAGAAATACTAAATGTTTAAGATGTTACTTCTGGTAGGAACCCAATCAGTGCTTGCTGAAAGAAATGTAGCAGGTCCAAGTCTCATTGCTTTAACTGAACTAAATATTGAGTTGTAAATATTTGCAAAAGTAAACCTCTCCAATTTCTAAGCCGATCATTCAAGTCTGAGCAGCAGTGGATTTAGGAGCATTGCGACTCAACAGAAGGTGTGGAAAAGGTGCCCCGTGTTTATCCTTGATCCTGACAGGCAGCCATGCTGTTAGGGTTAGTGAAATGTCCTGGGCGGTCAAAACAGATCAGTGAAGTCTTGCTGCCCTGATTTACTGATAGAGTCAGCCTGCATGGGCTAGTCCTTTCCCTCTTTCCTTCCATACCTGTCTTTCAGCCAAGACTGCATTTCTCTAGTACTTACCTTGTGGATGCAGGTCACAGTCCATGTATGGTCCCTGCCTTAGTGTTCCCTCCACTCAGGCTCTGGGCGGGAACCCCACAATGAGGTTCCAAGCACCCATCCCACTCCAAAAGGCCACGGGCCCATTCCCTGGGATCATGAATCCCAGGCTGCCCTTCCTTAAGGCAATGACATGGTTCAGAAATGAGGTCTTGAACTACATATTCCACAAAATATCAATTGTATATCATTAACAGAGCAAGGCGCTGCCTGGCAGCTTGCAAGGAAAAACCATCTTGCCCAATTGCGAGTTCTCTCCTCTAATCAAAATAGTAACAAAAAGTATATCCTTAAGAGCGGTACATTGGTGGTGAGCAATATTCTCAGCAATACAACCAAATAACGGTGTTAGCATGTACTGGCAGCAATTTACAAACATAATTTGTTTCAAGTCAGTTCTAACAATAACTTCCTTTCCTCTTTACCTAGTATCCACTTTCCCAGTCCTTACAGAGGGTGGAAGAAATGAAGCCCACGTGGAGCAAATGGAGATCTCCCCGCCTCCTACAGATGCTGTTGTGGTAGTGGTCTGGCTGTGGGCGCTTCTGTGACTGTGCAGATGTGCCACGAGAGGGGAGAGGGGAGAGGGTAACCGGGAACTAGGAGATGTTTGGGTGCCCTGGCCATTGCATTCGACTCAATCCACAACAGTTCGGACACTTTATTAGACATGGGACTCAGCCCCTTCCTGGCACCCTGGGCTCCCTCCTCTAGACCCTCAGGCTCAGAGGAATGGACAGCGAGGACCAGGTGGCCATGTGGTGTCTGGGCAGTGCTGACAGGTCCTTGCTTACACTCTCCCCTCCTTCCCCTCCCCCCGACCCCCAACACCCTGACCGGAGCGGGTTGGGTGTAGGCACAGAGGGCACTCACCGGCTCCGAGCAACGGTGACGGTAGCAGCAGGAGCAGGAGCACGGACAGCGTTGGTAGCCGGTTCTCGGGGTGCGCCATGGGGGGGTACACACGGCGGAGTTTGCCCCTGGGGCGTTCTGCGTGCACCTACTCTGCGCTCCCCTCACTCCTCGCACTGGAGCTCTGCGAGCTGGGGGCTCCTCCCCGGCGCCTCCCACCACTGCCTTCCGCCCCTCCTCGCACCGAAGGCGCCAACTCTCCCATCAGGGTCCTGGGCACCGCCCTCCAACTCCGAAGTAGACAAATGCCCCGCTTCTTCTACAGTTTGGAGAAAGCCTCAGCATTGGGGCGGAGGAGGGCAAGTGCCCTAGGAGCAGGAGCGGCTAGAAGACTGTGCCGACCGACTTTCTGTCGGCTCCCGCCCGAGAGATACTGGGAAAGCTACCGCTGGATATTTGGGGGATTCTCCATTATCTACAAAAAAAAAAAAAAAAAAAGCAGCACCCTTTCTCACCCCACTCCACCCCACTCCCACCGAGGAACAACCCTCACAAATGAAATCTTGTAATACAACTTGAACAAACCAACACTAGGGCACTTGCATTTCTAGTATATTTTTTCTTAGAATTTGCACATTTGTGGTTTCATTTGCCCCTCATAAGTATCTTCAAGGGTAAGATTTGGTCATTGTCTTTAACCCCAAGATACTGAAAACATGGGTCCCAGACAGCTGGGAGCAGATCTGGTGCCAGATCCCAGGACATTTACCAGACTCGACTCTGTCGGGCCCCTACAGTGTCATGAGGGAGGATGGAAGGATTAAACACTCCTCAGACTAAATAGGAGAGATTTTCCTGGAAGAAAGACATGATCACTGAGGAAGGTGGCTGGAGAGACCATTTAGGAGGCTCATCATATTCAGATGCTATTTCAGAGAGCAAGCTACTCTCCTGAGATTAAACAGCTAGGTAGAAACACAGCTGTGCCCAGAGCCCAGATTTCTACCCATAAGGACAAGGGTACTTATTGGGCCTAGGGCCAATTCCCACCTGCTCCCAGGGTAAATATAGGCAGATGGACTTACAGAATGAGAATAAAGTAGCGCTTAGAAAGAGAGAAAAAGCATGATGAAAGGAAGTAGAGGTTTTCATCCCCTATCCCTTCAACAAAGCCCTTTCCTTACTTTCACAGCCGGTGGTGGTGGAGGGCCAGGAGGAAGGGTATTGAGAAGTGCAATATAAACCTCTGAGATTTATTGGCTGCTGCTTCTGAGTATGGCCATCCTGCTGTGGCCTCTGGGGGGCATTTGCCGATGTAATCAGCCCAGAAAGAGAGTCATTCCAGCCAGGGGTGTAAATCACCCTTCACAAAGCTAGGAGAGAGACATGTGGCCCTAGATAAGGAAGGAGACTGATGTGGCCTCTTGTGCCCTTTCCTCCCTCCCCCTGCCCAGGGGGAGCTGGTTCCTGAGCTGTAATGCACTTTAAATGGAGTTTGTGCTTCTTTTTAATCTATATCTGCCCTGCCAGTCTTATTGGAGAGCTGTGAAAGTGAACATCGGGCTACTCAGCTTCTGCACAAGGCCGGTTTTCCCCCAGCTCCATCCTACCTTTAATGTGCCTTTTCTAAGCCCTCCCTTCCAACAAGGCTAGAAAACCTGTAGCTGGGGAGCCTATTAATGTCCCTACTTTCCACTCCACTCTAACAACAGTTTCAAAACGGAATTGACAAAGCAAAGGTAACAGTGTCAGGTAGTGGGGAAAGGGCTGGGACATACAAATCGACAAAGATGTGATGTGGTCAAGGGGTGTCACCTCTACTGTCTCTCCTTCAGCAACAAACTGTAGGGTAGAATGGTAGGTTGGGGAAGGCGTTTAGTTCAGGGTGCCTCCTCAGTGTCTACTCAGTGCTGTCCCCATGGAATGGACCAGGAAGGCTGGAACCAGGAAGATTAAACTGGTGGGCACAGAGCAAGGCCCAGTCCTACCGGTAAGAGGCCAGCCTTTTTTAAAGAATAAATGAGATGCCTGGAGCATATTTCCAGGCATGGGATTGGAGAGCTTCACATCATTAATCAAAGCCAGGGGAGGGTTGAAAAAGCCTTTACAAATAAATATGACTCCAAGACTAACACTGACAACTCTTCCAGCATACCCTCTCCCCACAAACATGTCCTCTATGACTGCCAACACCTGCTAGATAAGGAGCAGTGCTGTTGGGAACCTAGTGGATAATGACAAATGAGCCAGTCCTTTCTACAATGATGATGTTACTCAGCCATTATTCACTTCAATAATGTCTTTTGAGACTGATTATGGGTCCAGCTTTGTGCCAGGTGCAAAAATGATTAAGACACAAACCCTGCCCTGGGAGGCATTGCAACCTACTGATTGGGGTTCCAAGGTCCAAAGACCTTGTATCTTACTACACTTTCATTTGTAATCTTGGTTTCTTGCTTTCTATCAAGTCCTCTCTCACTATTAAGCTTTAATTCCTGCAGCTACCCTAACCCAGGATATTAGCAATATAGTGAATAATAGTTAAGAGCACAAGCTTTACAGACTGCCTGGGTTCAAATGACATTTCCAACACATGCTGGGTGACCTTGAGCATGTCACTTCATTTTTCTGTGCTTCAGTTTCTTCATCTATAAAATTAATAAGTTATCTACTTCATACATATAAGAGTTGTAAGAATTAAATAAGTATACATTGAGTAAAGCATTTAGCCTAGTGCTTGACACATAGCAAGCCACTAGGATACTTTACCACTGGATAAAGAGGTATCATCCCAAATGGCACACAGGAATTAATTACCTGTGAAACTGGCCAGCCCACACCACCCACCTTGCTGCTTTGGAGCTGGAGACTACACACAGTTCTTCCTTTTGCTGAATATATTAGAGGGCCAGGGATGGGAACAAAGGGCATCATTTTCTACCTTGTCAGTTTTTTGAGGGCAGAGACTGTGTCATATTTGAATATCTATGGTACTCAGAATTGACAACCCCAGATACATATATTTTTAAACACTTACTACCTGAATTGAATGGGGAAGAGAATCCTAATGTCTCCCACTTTATACTCCTGAGAAGGAAAAAAGAATGCTCTTCCCTCTTTATAGCAGAGGTCAACCAGGTCCTAGGCTGAGATTGACAACCAGAAGCAGTTTTCAGGCCAAAAAGTTTCCATGTTTTATTACTTGACTTCATGATGAATGAATACTAGTCAAGCAAGGATACTAGTGCAGAGCTAACTCCCTAAATAGCCTTGTGCTGAGGTCTGTGGGCTGGGGTCTTAGTGTCTGCTTTTAGCCTCATATGCCAAGCCCAAGCAACCCTTAATGGCCCTGACTTCTCAAGAACCTACAATTGAGGCTATGTACTTAGCACACAAATCTAGAAAGACACATTGCCAACTCTAGAAAGACACATTGTTCTTTGGTGAGAATTTGCCTAACAGCAAAATCCATTAAGGTCACACACTCTGGAGCCATACTGCCTAGGTTCAAATCCCATCTCCACCATTCACTAGCTGTGTGATCTTAAAATATGTTCATTTCTTTATCTGTAAAGTGTGCATAATAATCAGTACCTGCCTCAGAGAATTATTGTGAAAATTAGTTTATATAAACACGTCATAAAAATATCTTGAATGTAGTACCTGAAATGTGTTGTTCCCGAAAATTATTATTATTCCTGAAAATAATACGAATCAAATCACATGGTACCTATACAGTAGGAGGATGTTATGAAAAATTATATAGGAAAATGTTGCCTTTTAGGCAAACATAATTTTTCAGAGTTGATAACTAATTAAGACCTGTTTTTTTGTTTTGCAACTCAGAATTTCCACTTACTAAGATTACTGAAATGTGAGTGCATGTGTACCAGTTTCTTCCCAGGTTGGGGCTTGGTTCTACCTTTCTGGGGAGAATTATCGGGAAATGACCTACTAGGATACGCAATGAGTCAGGGACCCCTCCCCACACTTGGAAATGGAAGTGCTTCAAGCAGTTTCCTCCTTGGGCTACTAAAAGTTCTTGCTTGGTAGGGGTAAGTGTGTGGGGGTGGGGCAGCAGCTTTTCTCTCCTTTTTCCCCCCTCCACCTCTTCTAGCTTTGGGCTCAAGAGCTCAGTGAGGCCAGAGAGGATATCTTCCCCCTGGGCAGACAGGTGCTTGCTAGGAGTGGAGGCTGCAGGCTCCAGTGGCTGGCTTAGAGAATGCAGCAGTGCCCTCTGCTGTGAGGCATGCACTCCACACTCCAGAAGAGCACTCTAAAAGTCATTCCAGCCCTCTCTCCAGCCGCTTACTTTGAAAAAGTCTCCCTGCTCCAGAATCTGTGAGCCTATTTCAGCCTGGGCTTCAGGGCCCTTTGTCTTTTTTCAGTCCTGAGCTATCACTATTACTAAGTTAACGCAGGAGAGTGACAATGTTCATAGTCCATTCCACTGGCATCCGAGGCCAAACAGGGCTGTATCTCATTAAGCAGACAAAAGCCTACTAGCCTTAAAAAGCTCTAAGAAAGGAAAGCCTGGGTTATCCATGAAGAATGCAGTTTATAAGATCTTCAGTCTAACTGATTTTGCTTGGTACTTTTATTCCACAAATAAAAGAAATACAGCACAAATCTCTACTTCCAACCACCTGAAATGTAAAGTTGTATTTAGGAGTTGTGATACGGTGTGGAGAGGAGTTTGGGAAATGAAAAAAGTCAAAACTCCATTGAAACTGTAGACAAGGAACATTTTGAGCCAAACTCAACTTATCACCTGTCATAGACAATGCCACTCATCTGGTTTCCTGAGCCTAGATGCCAGAGGGCCAAGTCTGGGATACACTTTTACGTAACTCACACCATGGAATGGTCTTAAGGATAAGAAAGCCTGGAAAATTACTGAAGAGTGTACTTTAAAAGGCTTTTTATTCCAGAGCAGTGGATCTCAAGCCTCGGTGTGGATCAGAACCACCTACAAGGAAAATTTTAAAAACTCAGATTTCTGGGCCCTAACCTTAGAGGTTCTGATTTAACAGGTCTGGACTGGGGCCTGAAAATTTGTATTTCAAACAAATGCAGATGATACTGATTGTCCAGGGTCTAAACTTTGAGAACCACTGGTTGATCTAGGAAAAAGCAATGTGGTCCCAGCTCTGAATTAGACATGGTTATACCTTTATGTTGGAAGGAGTCTAGTTTGGTGATCACTTCTTCATATAAATCTTCTAGCAGCAGACAAGGCATATAATCACATCTCTCGTTCTACAATGTTTATTTTCCCATTTAAGAAAAAGAGAGAGAGGGAAAGAAACAAGGGTAATACAGAACAAGAAGGTGGTCAACTCTCTTGCATAGCCAGCAGCTCAGAAAGAGAAAGAGCTGGCTGGCTTGTGAGAAGACACTAGTAGTTAGAGAATGCAAGCACTCCCTGAAGCAACACACATTTCAGTGCAACCCAAAGCTACAGTTTACAGAGCCAGCTCCAGGATTTCACCACCAGCCAGCAGCTGTACTGAAACCTAACCAATTCCCAGGTCTAGGATTACATCACTTTGGCAGCCTGTTGGTTTGCAGATGTCTTTTTAACAATCTTGAACTCAGCCACATAGAAGATGGCCTCTTTCTTCCTGGGGTTTCTATAGTGTCTGTGGTGACTCCTAGGCAGCCAGCAGCTGATCTATTATCATGGGCTCACATCCTTTACCAGCAAGGCAATCTGCTCCTGCAGCTGCCGCTCCCCTTCCCATGCTTTGCTCTGGCTTCGACACTTCAGCAGCTCCTCCTTATGGTCCTGGTGATGCATAGGGCAGTAGCTCTGTGGTTCGCACAGCACCTGAAAGGTCAGGGACAGAGTAAAGGATTCTCTAGGTCCCTGAACTCTGCCTATGAAGTATAATAAAGAGTGCTGGGTGTAGCTAAGAAGGAGCAGCAGTTTATTCTTGAAGGGGCTTGTAGGCCCTGGGAGTTGCATGCTGAAGTTGATCCCCCAAATCTGGGCTCCCCCATTGCCCAACATGTTCCATCCTTTACCGTATATTCTAGAAAGAAGTCTCTGTAGCCCCCTTTGAGGATATACAGCTCTGGGTAGTATAGTGCAGGATACTGGTTCAGGGCCCTGTCCTCTTCTCTCAGAGAGCGGCACCTTTAGAGAAAACCCGGAGATGTGTGGAGTAGAAAGAAGCAAGGTCAGGATTCCATAGTCAAAAAAACAATGTGGAAAGGGAGAAAGAATAGATTATTGCTAACCTCATAAGGACCTCCAGATCTCATTACTTTTGCAAAACAAGGTCTAATTAGCACCATTCTTTCTCCTTTCCTCCACTGGTGCCTAATTCCCTATTTTTTTTTCCCCTTCACTGCTCCAAACTTTTGAATTGTAGAAACCCTCTTCTTACTAATCCATACCATTCTTCAAGCCATAGTAGAGAGTAGTCATTCATTCAGTCTCTGCAAACTGGTCTGGGGAGGTTCCCTTATAAGTTCTAACTCAAGTTCAATTTCCATCACACACCCTACCCCATGTAAACACTCACATTCGGGGACCCCTCTCTGAGGAGAATTCACAGTGGAACACGATGATTATTCTTTTCTGGGCATCCAAAGGGACAATAGGCATCTTCAGAAAGAAGTTATATAGTTCTTCCTGACTGTACAAGTTTAAGGCTCCCTGTAGAAGAATTTTAAAAAGTTATTTCCTTGAGAAACCTGTGGACAATGATAGCACTTAGAAATACTTGGGATACCATACCACCTTGGGAAATTCAGGACAGGAAGCCTAGACTATAACCACTTTCAGAAAAGAGACCTCATTGTATCTCTGTATCTACCCCCAGGGCCTGGTGTTGAGCTTGGTATGTAGTAGTTGCTCAATAAAAGCTTGTAGAACTGCCTGAAGTGTAGGATCACTGTGAGGAATCTCTATGAGCAGTAGATGTTTGTAAAGTGCTTCTCAGTTCTCAAATTAATGTTTTTATTTCCATGTAAGAACACTTGGGCCCTGACTGGTGTGGCTCAGTGGATTGAGCACTGACTTGTCAACCAACGGGTTGCCAGTTGGATTCCCAGTCAGGGCACATGCCTGGGTTGCAGGCCAGGTCAGGTGCCCAGTAGAGGGTGCATGAGAAGCAACCACACATTGATGTTTCTGTCCCTCTCTTTCTCCTTCCCTTCCCCTCTGTCTAAAATACACAAATAAAATCTTTAGGAAAAAAAAAAACACTTGGCTCCTACAGAAAGGAGGGAGATTTGTCTAGAAAAGAAGGGGAAAGTAAGTTGCTTGAGGTATAAGGAATTATAATAACAACGAGGACTTGCAGCTTTGATGCACTCCAAATGTATAGTGTCTGCCCTGGTTCTAGGGTTCACAGGACATTTTGGCCATAGACTCTTCTCAGCAAAGAGCTATCTCCACCCCTTCTCCTGCTAATGTCCCCAATGTATCCTCACCTGAATGTGTCCTCCCAGGTACTCATATGGATAGCGGCAATCGATGATATAAAACTTCTCAATCAGACCCTGGAATTTCCCCAACAGTAAGGCAGCCACCTGCGCACAAACTATGATTGAATACTCTGCTCACTGTCACTCTCGAGGAGAAAAGAGCCAGTCACACAGTTTCTGATTTATACTCCCTCTAGTCACCCAGGATTCCACTGTATGGCCAGACTCCAAAGTCCCCCTGTATTTGAAATGTTGCAATGGTTCAGTCCCACCCCACATATGAGGATGGAATAGGAAGTGGCCTTTTTAGAGAATCAAAATAGCTGGTATTGCCAGGATACCAGGAAAAAAAAACATACTGAAGCTACTAATCTTGAGACAGGCATGGCTAGAATCAGTCTTTCAGAAGATACATAAAGACTTCTGCAGTAGCACAGGTAGTAGCTAAAGATCCAGAGTTTGCAAGAAGAGATGGGGAATGGTCCCCGCCCTCCAATATAAAGGAAGAAAGCAAGTCTTCTAGAAAAGAATATAGAAGAAAAGTTTGACACTCAGAGGAGGAAACGTAACCTACATGGAGGAGTATAAATTGATTCCAACTTTCTGGAGGCTCCAACTTTTATATGCATTTGTAAACACGTATAAAAAGAAATGTAATTATACTTTGACTCAGCAATTTTTGCCCTAACATCTTAAGAAAACAGAAAAGTACAAAAAAAAAGTGGTACAATACTATTCACCTCAGCATTGTTATAGGTTATCAAAATCTCACAAATAATAGGGGTTTGGTTAAATAAATTACACATGTCAGTATAACAGATTATATAACCACTAAAAGGATAATATAGATCAATCTTTTTATTGATATAGAAAGATGTTTATAATATCTCACTAAGCTAATTGTAACACTACATATTCATCATGACCTGATTTTTATAAAGCATATGCCAGAATATAAAATCTTGAAGGCCATAAGAAGAATATTACTTGTGGTTGTCTCTGGTGGCAAGATTATGGGTAGGGTGACCAAATAATTATTGCACAAACTGGGACACTTTTTAGAGTGAAAGAGAACACTATTAATAATTACCCTATACTAGAAGGCATAAATTATAACATGTAAACCAGGATGTAAGGTCACCCAAATTAAGTGATTTTTACTTTTTCCCCTTTAGGGTTTTTGCCTTTTTTTCCTTTAAATTTCCTGTCTTTCCTTCCTTCCTTTCTTTCATTTTTTCCTTTCATAAAAATTATACATCATTTGTTTAATTAAAAACAAAGGTGACAGAAGAAGGGGATAAAAGTGAGTCCTTTAATACAGCTTCAGTTGAATAAGGAGCTTGTTAATGAACACAGTGAGAGAAATACAATTGGAAGTGGGGATTTTAGGGACAGAACAGACCAGATGGTGGCTTATGTAACCAGTTACCATCTCCAGAAATCTGCTTACTGTTTCTGGGTTGATGTACTTCAGATCTTGGTGTCTCCCTGACACGGTTGGCAGCACACATACCTAGAAATACGAAGGAGCTAAAATAACAGCAAATTTTCTAGACCCAAATTCGAGATCAAATGCCCATATATTGTCCTTCTTTCCAAATGACCTTTAAACCCCCAATGGTCTCTACAATGTGCATTCCATTTCTAAAAACTACAGCAGTTCTATTTCTAAGAAATGACTCTAAGGAACTAATTAAGAATGTGTATGAAGTTTTAGATTTAGCTATAACTATGTGCATCTTGGTATACTTCATGAGGAAAAATTATAAAATATTCTACAAGAAGGGATTTATCAAGAAATGATGGACAGCCAAAAAATAAAATACTGTACTGCCATTAAAAATGATGAAATGATGAAGCAGAACTCTTTATTGACATGAAAAAAAGGTTCCTGATATAATAAATGAGGGGGAAAAAACCCAACAGATCACAAAACAGTAAAAAACAATTTTTGTGGAAAACCAATAAATGTGTTGTATGTGTACATGTGTTTTGTGAAAATGCATAGAAAAAAGTCTGGAGAGCCCTAGCTGGTGTGGCTCAGTGGACTGAGTGCCAGCCTGCAAACCAAAGGATCACAATTCCCAGTCAGGGCTCATGCCTGGGTTGCGGGCCAGGTCCCCAGTTGGGTGTGTGTGATCTCTGACACTGATGTTTCTCTCCCTCTCTTTCTCCCTCCCTTCCCTCTCTCTAAAAATAAATAAATAATATCTTTAAAAAAGAAAAAAGAATCAGCCAATAAATTCATAAATAAATGTAACAACAAATAGATGTTTTTTTCTCTCTCTCTCCTTTCCTTTCTCTCTAAAAATCTATCAATCAAAAAATTTTTAAAAAGTCTGGAGATATACACCAAGATGTTAAAAGCACTTATACTCTGGTTGATAAGATTTGGGATAGACTGCTCTCTACTTGTTAATTTTCTATCTGGAAAATCTATCCATTAGTGTCAATGGGGTGTCAAAATCCCCTACTATGACTGTAGTACTATCATTCCCTCCCTTTCTGACCATCAAGATTTGCTTCATATATTTAGGTGCTCCTATGTTGGGTGCATAAATGTTTACAAGGGTATTATATCCTCTTGTTGGATTGCTCCCTTTATCATTATGTAGTGCTTTTTTTTTTGTCTCTTACTATTGCCTTTATTTTAAAGTATTGCTTTATAAGTATTGCTACCCCAGCTCTGTTCTCATTTCCATGAAAACAAAATCATTTGCATGGAATATCTTTTTCCATCCCTTTACTTTTAGAGTATTACGCTAAGTGAAATAAGCCAGTCAGAGAAAGACAAGTACCATATGATTTCACTTACATTGTAATCCAATGAACAAAATAAACAAACAAAATAGAAACAGACTCATAGATACAGAGAACAGACTGACAGCTGTCAGAGGGGAGGGGGTGGGGGCTAGATGAAAAAGGTAAAGGGATTAAGCAAAAAAACCTTATAGACAGACAACAATATGGTGAAAGGGGGTAGGGGTAGAAGGGGATAAACGGGGATAAATGGTGATGGAAGGAGACTTGACTTGGGGTTTCTAACAGGTCACCTATTTGATTCCCAGTTAGGGCACATGCCTGGGGTGTGTACTAGGTCCCCAACAGAGGATGTGTGAGAGGCAACCAATAGATGTTTCTCTCCATCTCTTTCTCCCTCTCTTAACCTTTCTCTAAAATAAATAAATAAATAATTTTAAAAAAGATGTGGGGTAGATTTCATTTTCTACCTTTTCTGTAATGACCAAGTATTATTTATATAATTTCAAAGGATAGTTTTAAAAAAGAAAAAAGGTAATAAGCCTCATACTTTCCCCACTGTTCTGGATTTTCCCACAATGAATAGAAATACTTTCTCAATGAAAAGGCTTAGGGCTTAGATCTATCACTACAGCACCTTCAGGTTATCTGTACTTGGTGAGGACGCATAAGTATACCTAGTGTTCTTTGAAAGCAGAGAAGAAAAGATTCAGACCCAAAACGACTCACTGAAATATAAGAAAGATGTACCCACACTCACCTTGGAGAAATCACCAGTCAGGTACCCCTGGTTAGAATCTTCCTCCAGCATCTGAGTGATATTAAAGTCACAGTGGGAGACTGTCTTCTTTAGACCTAAGCCCTGAAAATGATAACCCAATTCTCATGTTAAAAGTTTAAAAATCAGGGGATGAAAGAAGTGGAGAATCATTTAAAAATTGTATACACTTGAGACTTCCGGCCAAGATGGAGGCATAGGCAGACGCACTGTGCCTCCTCGCACAACCAAGATAGGGACAACAACAATATAGAAACAAAACAACAACCAGAACTGACAGAAAATTGAAGTGTATGGAAGTCGGACACCCAAGG
>JAPYXV010002181.1:0-13378 GCA_028533065.1 Trachops cirrhosus
ATGTGTAACTGAGCTTCTTCTTCTTTTTTCTTTAAACAGGTTTGAAAAAGAACAGAGCCCCAGGCTACAAGTTCCGAGGTTCCCGTGCTGATCTGGAGTCTGGAACTGACGAGTTGTGTGACCCTGAGCAAGTCACTTAACCTATCTGAGCCTTAATGTCCTTATTTATAAAATGAGGTGGTTTGAATAGATTGTTTCTGAGGTCCTTAAGCTCTGTATTTTCATGATTCTGTGCTCTTTTTTTTGATAATTTTAGGACATTTTATATTGATTAACCATTGCATGTGCTTCTAATGTAATGAAGGCTGCCTTGAGAGTTCATGATCAGAAATGGTGGAACTGCTGTTTAACTTTTAAAATAATGGAAATTTTCCACAATGCCAAAGCACTTCTAAAACCTAATGGTAGAGCTTGAAAATAGGAAGCTAAAAATATGGGCTGGTTCTTTTTACCTGTTAATCTTTATAGCCTCTTTTTTTGATGTAAGACTGTGTTGTTGTTGTGGAATGTGCCAGGGCTTTGATATAACTGAGTCCCAGAAAAAAAATGACTTTGTGTGTTGAATAAGTGGCCTTAAAAAAGTTATTTAGTGTCACTAAGCATCTGTTCCCTAGCTGTAAAATACTCAGTGCAGTGTACATATACATGGTGCATCTTAGACTTCTTTTTCTGTCCCAGTAGTTAGTGTTGGACGGAAAACATTACATGTTTTGGCATGTTTTAGTAAATGTTTATCATGTTTCCTGCCCCTGTCATTCTTCATCATAGAGCATAAATTGGCATAATTCAGTATCACACTTATGTAGTCAATAAAAGTTCATGAAAGTTAAGGGGCAGGAAAGGAAATCTCTTTTTCCCCCCACAGAGTAGGAGGAATTTTTCTCCACACACTTCCTGTATGCGATTGTGCACATGTTCCTCCATTAGAGCAAATTATAGTGTCTTTGCTCTGTCCTCAAAGGCAGCCCATAGAGTGACTATAAAGCCTGCAGTTACAAGAAAATCTGGGATTGGATCAGAGTGAGATTTTCTCCCCTCTGTCTGGAGAGCTCATTGTGTGCCTTCCCCAGAGTTGGAATAAGAAGTTTTGTTTGCATTTTGAGTAAATAGTTTCTGTCTTACATGAGTAGAGCATTTTATACTTTGTATAGCACTTTCACAAATGTTATCTTTGATTTTCATAATGTTGTGAGATAGTTGTGGCTAAGATTTTACTATATCTCATATTACAATCTATCTAATTTCCATTACATTACAGAATAATTTTGCTTAGTAACATATAAAAATTCCTCCCTATTCTCTTCTGAGATTCATGATCACTTTTGTTTATAGCCATTTGTTCTGTTCCACCTAAATCTGTTACTTTCTGCAAGCTCTGCTTCCTCTGCAACCTGTTCTCTAACATGTACACACTTGTCCTTGCCATGATCTCTTTTTAAAAATTTTAATTAGACAGTTTTTTTCCATAGGCACCATCTCTCAGCCTTTATCCTCATGTCCCCCACCCCCCACCCTTTTTTTTTTTTGTCACAAAATTTACTGCAAGTCTGTGCACTAAGAAATTATATTCTGGATTTAGATGTCATTATGTTTATATATGAGTCAATAATAATGGAGATATTTTATGTAAGATTTTAGTGAGATATGTACTTTTACTTTTCTAAATTTTTTACCATGTAGTTCTGCTAACAAACACTATTAGTTGCTCTGAAACATTCTAACCCACTACCATTTGCATGCAGATGTTTTTGGACAACAGTTGTCATAGCGGTTTGGCCGTGTGCTTGAAACTTTGCCACTTTGAAATGCATCTGTACTGTCTTTCTAATTTGTACATTGGTTGTACTCATTTTGTGAAAAAGAAAAAGTATACATAAATTTGTATTTCAAACAAATGATCACAGTTTGATTGTTTCTAAACATTTAAAGTTCTCCCTCATCATTTGGAAAGACTTCTAAGTCCATTTTGGCAATGTGTGGTCATTAAGTCTTCTTAAATATATTCTTCTTTTTCTACAAATGGGAATGCAGAGGCCTAAGGTGAACATGCAGGTCATAGGCATCTGTTAAGATAATATAGCCATAAAATATTTGAAAATCCCTTCACTTTGTTTCTTTAACCCCTCATTCTTATTTCTTCCCATTAAACACTATCCAAAAATACACTTTTGATATATTCTGTGGAATTGACGAAGGACAAATTTTACTTTTCTCGAAGATAATCTTGTAATTATTTGTGGGTTCACATGGTTTCTTTTATTACATTTGTTCAAAAGATCTCTTTCAATATCATTTTCCCAGCTTGATGATAAAAATGGCATGAAATTTTAATCAGAAGTGTGACTACAAATTAATTGTTACATTTCTTTTAGTGTTGGCATAAATTTTCCCTTTAAAAACATAATGGGACATGATTTAATGTTCGTTATCTCATTTGCCTATTGTACCTCTTCAGTCCTTGTTTTATTAAAATGTTGCCAATCGAAAACATGCTTTTTCAGGAAGGTTTGGGTCCAAGGGACTCTGTTGGACGTGTTCATCAGGAGTTAAAATATGTTAATCTTGACATTTTACTATTATCTCATTATAGTATTACATAATTGATAGCCTTGACCAGTAGATATAAAATGTGATGGAATGTGAAGATCCTTTTTCTCTGTGGATTAAATGCTTCCTATTCCCATTCAGGAACAATAAGAGAAGGTTTTGGTATAACAAGGTATTTATGACTGCTCCTGGATTCCAGATAAAACATTGATTAATTCCCTGCTTGGGAATATTCATAATCCCTTAGTAATTATTGGTATCAAATAGATCTACATGATGATTTAGTAATAAAACCTAATTTAGATACAGCTCATTCGAACTATAGGATAATTGAAATATAAGGCTGAGATAACGTTTATGTATACATTGCTTTTAAACAAAAAGTTTGCTTAGCAATTTTTTTTAAATGTATGTTCAGGATTTAGAGAATGGATTGTCGAACCACTTTGACAACACAACTATATATAAAAGCAAATCACTTACTACAAATGAATTTTTTACATTTGTCAAATCTGAATCGATGGGCTTTTGTTAACAGTTTTTAAGCAAGGGAACTTATTGTATATTTGAAGTTAATTTACTACATGCAAAATATAATGTATAGTAGTAGGGATGTGGATTGGAGGAGTAAAATGTGAGCTGCATCCTCATTTTAAAGAGGACAATAGGAATTCATACAGTAAACATTTCACAGCTAAATAATAGCAGAAAACATGTTTTCAGACACCAAATTAATGGGATGGAGGAAATGGAGGAGCAGAAGCTATGCTTTAGTAGATGGTTATATGTAGTTATGTAGAGAAGATAGTGGAAGAATCCCAGCCAAGGAGAAAAGCACATGAATTTGGAATAAAATTGACCACACCACACTGACCAAGACAAGCTAGCCCAAATACAGAGCTCATGTTTGGTAAGTGGTGGGTGTCAGAGTTAGACTTTCAGTATGGAAACAAACTCTGGAGAGCTGTGAAAACCAGTCACAGTGGACAGGACTATATTTTTGATATGGTTAAGAGCCAGTGAAGATACCTAAGAAAGGAAGTCAAATGATGACTAAGCAGGGTGGGGCAAAAGTAGGTTTACAGTTGTTTGTATTGAAAATAATACAATAAGCATAATCAATAAAATACATTTAAAAACTTTCAAAAAAAGAAAATAATACAATAATTAATAAATAACAGTATAAGTATAACCTCTTTCCTGAACTCACAACTGTAAATCTACTTTTGCCCCACCCTGTATACAAAGTTTAATATAGTAGACGTGTACAATGTGGATTTAATTAGGGGAGACAGGAAAACCATGTAGAAGTCTATTGTAATAATTTCAGGGTTCCATGATAAAAGGTAGGACAGGAGTTGTGTCAGGAAGGGAGAGAGATTGGAGATGCTTCCAAATTGAGAAAACAAATAAAACTGGGGGTTCACTGAATATTTGGGACATCCATCAGAAAAAGAAAGATCAAAATGATTTCTGAGGATTTCTTAGAGATTATAAATTACATTTCATTAACATAAACAAGTTTAGGTATTGAATCTTTCAGAAATGTATACAGGAAAAAGACTAGTTTTGGGCATTTTTAATTCGCTGGGAAATGGTAAATCTTAGTTATTCCTAAATACACACTATTAGACAGCAGAGACCATTTTATTTCCCTTGGCTCCCTCATATGTTCTCAAATTCACATTTGATATTTGTGCTCTTATTTGCCTTTGAGTATTTACAGACTTCTTTAACCTCATACAGTGCCCCTCGCAAAATACTCTGCATCAAAATGAGCTGTCACCTCTGCCTGACACTTCTTTCTTACTACTACTCTCTTCCCTACTATGGATAGTCATTGGATATTTTATGTGGTACTTAATAATATGATAAATCATTTTGCTATAAGTTAGGAGATGCTATGTAGTCATGAATTTCAATAGTTCCTCAATGTTAACTTTGTTAGATTGAGTTTTACCTGTATTTTTCTTAGATTGGAAGATACAGGAGTAGGATTGTCCAAAACTAACTTCCATGTGATCCTTGGAGCTTCTTGCTCATAATCCCCATCACTAATTAACATGGTGTGAGAACTCAGGCATCAGAACCACATCCT
Organism: Trachops cirrhosus; assembly: GCA_028533065.1. Taxonomy (NCBI): domain Eukaryota; kingdom Metazoa; phylum Chordata; class Mammalia; order Chiroptera; family Phyllostomidae; genus Trachops; species Trachops cirrhosus. The sequence continues at coordinate 4,646 of JAPYXV010002181.1, forward strand.
CTGTTACTACATACATATTATTTTATGTTTATATTTTCTCCTAACATATTTCCTCTTTTTCACTGTTACTATGAACACTAATGGTGATAACTCAGAAGAAATGGAGTCCAAAGAAAAAGCAGAAGAGAGAATAAGTAACATAAATAACTACCTAGCAATTACATTGTGTTTGATGGTGAATTTGCTGTCCTGCATTTTCAACAGAACACTTCATCTCATTCTATTTTTCTGCTGACATTTATGGACCTGAAAAACACATAATCTGTCACTTAGCCACAGAAAATAATTCAAAATCTTAAAGCAGATAATGATTCTTAAGAGCACTAATAAGGTGTGAATCCCTTACGAATATCTCTTATTGTTACCAACTTATAAAGCAGCTGGTAATTATTGAGTCCTACTCTGTGTGAGGCACTATGAGGTATAACACAAAAGTAAGTTTCATCAATTCACTCAAACATTATTTTCCTTTTTAAAAAACTTTTAGTTAAATGTATTGTGGTAACATTTGGTTATTGAGATTACGTAGGTTTCAAGTTTACATTTCTATGATACATGAACTGTTTATTGCATTGTGTGCCACCACCCAAAGTCAAATCATTTTCTATCACCATATATTTGGCCTCCTTTATTACCCTTTACTACCCTCCCACCCTTTCCCTCCTGGTAACCACCGTACTGTTGTCTGTGTCTATGACAAACATTTTTGAGCACATCTTTGACAAGTTTTGTCCTTGTGCTCACACATTATGATTTGGAGAAACCAAAATCAAGCAATGAAAAATAATATATAATCAAGTTCTAAACAGTTACATTGGGATGATATAGTTCTAAATAGAAGAGCACTTATAATTCTCAGGGTATGGATATAAAATTGTGAAGAGGAAAATCCAATGCACAGATTATCAAGAGCTATTTCAAAAAGTTCTAATAATCTAAAATTTACTTTAGGATACAGCAATTAGAGTAAACTATGCTATTAACATGTAAAGTTTTTAGTGGTAGCTTAAATAATTAAATATTTCCTTTGGAAATAAATTTTAAATTCTGTTTATTTTTATTTATTCTAGATGGGAATCCCAGATGTAATAACTGTTATATCTGATAGTGATCTTTTGGAAATCATGTAAGTCAAATGTTATTTTCAAATGACAAAACTAGTGCCCTGGCTGGTGTGGCTCAGTGTATTGAGCACCAGCCTGCGAACTGAAGAGTAGCTGGTTCAATTCCCAGTCTAGGGCATGTGCCTGGGTTTCGGGCCAGGTCCCTAGCTGGGGGTATGCGAGAGGCAAGCAATCAAATGAGGAAACTATAGTGCTTAAATAAATGGAATTAAGCTAGATAAAATTCCCCTCCTCAAATTAGACACAAAACATTTAATTTTCTGAAATAAAAAACAAGGACCTTAATGAAAAAGTAATTATTTCATATAGCTACACTAGTTGAAAAGAAGAGTATATAAATCTCATGTGATATTTAGGACAGAGAACTGGAATTTAGCATGGAGAATCCTGAGAATTCACCAATTATGGTGATGGTCAGGGTAATAAGCAAGCAGTTAAGATTGTGAATAAAACTGAAGTAACTTAACGCATTTGGAAAGGGGAACAAAGTCCATCATGGGAAATAAAAGTCTTCAGTGACAAGCAACTCTAAATCTACAACATGCAAAACAGTTACAAATGGTAGCAAAAACAAAGACATTTCAACCCTCAGACATTCTCACTTTGGAGTAAGGCCAAGAAATCAATCTTTATCAGGATCTATTTCCCTTTCCTGTTTACACATACAATGGAGGGATATAACTGCAGTGTGAGACTACATTGCACTGGATGTGGAAGAAGGAAGCTGGTCACATGTCTTTGTGGGGAAATCAGCCAAAACAGAGAGCTGAAATGGAAAATCCACAGGCAATGACTCAGTGAACAGAGCAACAGTTCATTCCAGGCTAGTTCCAATTTTAGAATATTTGCTGCTGGTCGGAGTAAGTACTTTTTTCCTCCCAATCCATGTTGGCATTAGTTAGTTATTGCTAAACTTAGCACTCAGTGTCTCTAAGGAAATGCAACATTTTCCCCCTTAAATCACAGTTATGTTCCTGCAGTTAGAGCTAATTATTGTTAATTATCAATAATAACAATAAGAATTATATAAGATGCCATGATATATTAAAGGAAAAAAGAGGTATGATATGTTTATTATTTTTGCCTCACATTTTAAAATGTCATTAAGTAAAACTTATTTCTCTTCTTTTTTTATTTGAGGACTCCATTTCACACTTGGGAATGCCACTGACTTTTATGTACTTAGAAAGAAATAGGACTTGGGAGCATTGTTAGAATAAGTGTTTGCAAAAAAAAATAAGTGTTTGCAATTACATCTTTAGAAATTTGGCTACCTTGAAAACAGAGATACTTAGGCTAGTTGTACTACTTTACTAGAAAACAGAGAGGGCTTACGGAAATGAGTGAAGGACAAATTCATTTCAAGAAAAGAGATTCATTTCTGATATTAAATCAGATTTTGTATTTATCAATCTTGGTGATTAATCTCATATTTTATAGCATATTATATTCCATTTTTAGCATTAAATCTTTAGAGGAGACTTTAAATTTTTGACAGGTTTGTATTATATTTAATTTTGATAATAGACATTGGATAGATAGTCCCCTTTTCACTGCCAAATCTACATACCAAATATACTGAATATTGTAAAAACTCACTGCAGAGACCTTGTTTGCAAATTGATTCTGGTTGTCCTTCACCTTAGATTCTTTCAGAGAAAAAAAAATTCCTCAAAGATAAAATGTTACCTGGCTTTGCAAAAATTATTGAAGATTCTTCCCCAAAACATAGAATGTAAAATTTAAACAAGAAAATAGGTTAAGTTTGGTCTATAGCCAAATGTTTGAACTTCTCCTAAGTGTCTTTGGTCAAGAACATCTGGGTAAACACACATGGCAGTTCTGAAATATGCCCAGAATTTTCCAGTTACAATTAGCAATATGAAAGCTTCAAATAGATGTTATTGCAACATTGGTCATCTAATACCATCTGACTTTCAGAAGTAAGAAGTGAAGAGAAAAGTTCTCCAAATTTAGGCCCTGCCTATGAATTGCCAATATATGGTCAAATTAGATGCTGTTGATTATTTTACACATACGACGTAATCTTAGTAGTTAGTGCTTTTAATTATTTCTACTCCAAATGTTCTTTGAATGATTTTTAAAGTAGCTGTATTTCATCCATGTCATTGAAGTTGCTAATTTATTTTTTATTTGATTTTCCTTTGTACCATCAATGGATTATTCAATTCAATAAGTGTTTAGATCAGTTTTGAAGCTATATTGTATGTGTTTGAATCATTCCTTGATTTATTTTTAAATCTACTATATATTGCAACAATTTACTTGGAAAATTATTTTGTAATTAAAAAAATGAAACATAACATATATTACAAACAGATGATAAGGACATATATCCATGAATTTTCACAAAGTGAATACACCCATGTAACCACTAATCAGATCAAGAAAGAGAATGCTACCAGAACCTGAAAGCTCCTTCATGTCCTCTTCCAGTCGCTACTATCCTGAACCAAAAGTAAGTATTATCTTTACTTCTAAAACCATAGATTAGGGGTTTTGTTTGTTTGGTTTTCATTATTTTTTATTATTATTGAGATAAAATTCACATAACATAGAATTTACTATTTTAACCATTTTAAAGTGGACAATTCAGTGGTTTCTAGTATATCCACAATGTTGTGGAACCATCATGACTAATTCCAGACAATTTTCATCATCCTAAACAGAAACCCATACACATTGATCAGCCATCCCCCATTCCTTTTATTCCCTGAAAACCACCAATTTACTTTCTGTATCTATGGGTTTGTCTATTCTTCATGTTTCATATAAATGAAATTATACAATATGAAACATTTTGTGTCTGGCTTTTTTACTTAATAAAATGTTTTCAATGTTCATCTATGCTGTAGTATGTATCAGTACTTCATTTCATGGCTGAATAATTTCCATTGAATGGATATATCACATTTGTTTATTCATTCATCAGATGGTGCACATCTGGGTTGTTTCCACTTCTTGGTTATTATGAATTATGTTGCTGTGAACATTTGTGTACAAGTTTTTATGTGCATATATTAAAGCCATACATTAGTTTTTCTTGTTTTTAAGCTTTATAGTATGTATGCTTTTGTGTTTGACTTATTTTACTCAATATTTTGTTTGTAAGCTTCAGCCATGCTTTTGCACATAATTATTTTTATATTCTGTTTATGGGCATATATGTTGTTTCAGTTTTGACAAGTATTAATTACTCTGCTATGAACATTCAAATATACTTTTCTGGTGAGAACATATATTTATTTCTGAGGTTTGTATACCTAGGAGTGGAACTTGGTATGTCTAGTTTTACTAACTATTGTCATACAATTTTCCAAGGTTATTATACTAATTTATCTTTCCACCAGCAGTTATGAAAAACCTATTTACTCAAAATCCTTGCCAACACATAGAATGTTTAGCTTTTAAAAAAATTAAATTTATTGGAGTGACATTGGTTAATAAAATTATTTAGGTTTCAAGTGTACAATTCTATAGTACATCATCTGTATATTGCACTGCATGCCTACCACCCAAAGTCAGATCTTCTTCTATCATTGTATATTTGACCTCCTTTACTCTTTACTGGTGTTTACTGGAATCTCATTGTAGTTTTAATTTATATTTCTCAACTAAACAGAGGAATTGTTGCATAGATAGTTATAGAAGAAAACTTGAAGCTTGTGAATACTTTAAATGTAACAATTTATTTGAAAGCTGCTTTATAGTAAATTTTCTAGAAGTTTCTGTGAGCAAAATATAGTAGAAGGCTAAGGAAATACATATTAATATGCTTATATTAACTAATAAAATCACATTAATTGACATACTGACATTTTAACTGTACCTCTGCATATTGCTGTTGTTCTCTATTAATGAATATTGGTAAAGGGTTTAAAAAGACTTAATTGCAAATTTGTTGGAGAAATGTGGAGATAAAATTGAATATGGCTTGTGGTTTTGTTTCCTTTGTAGGATTAGGAGAAAAACAGCAATTTTATTTATTTATTTCTTAGTTTGATGTATTTTAATAGCAAACTTACAGGAACAGCACAGAAGACAGACAACATTAGAGACATACTTGCATGTAGGACAACTCAGTTAGAAAAGTATACTGAATGGATGGAATCTACCATATGTTAAAAATGCTACAAGCACCATTTAGGTGCCATCAATAACAAATTTACTTGTTTTTTTAAAAAAAATCCAAATGCTGGCATTGTCCAGAAAATTGTAACAGGTTTATTTATATTGTTATAAAGTTGAACTGCTTGAAACTTGTTCACTGAAGCATCTTGACTTGCATTAATGCTTTATGTCCCCACATTTATATTTTAAAAAATCACACACAAATGAAAATGGAAAAACTGCCAATACCTGATTTCTGTCCCCTATTTGCCACTTGGAATAATATACTTAGGTACCTTTCTGACCCCATGGAAAAAAATATATCTAACATTCGGAACTACCAATAACAGGAATAAGATAATTTTTCTTTTAAAGAATGAAATATTTCCCATTGTAGTGGATTCTTAAGCACATTCCCCACATATGCAGTGTGCTAGCTGGATGTTTTCTGGTGTAATCGTCACATGTTTGGCATGGATAACACACAGGTTGGTGTCTCCAAAAAAGCCAACTAGATAGTCTTCATTTGCCTCCTGCAATGCACCAAAAGCTGCACTCTGGAAGCACAGATCTGTTTTGAAGTCCTGACCAATTTCTTGCACCAGACACTGGAAGGGAAGTTTGCGATGAACTTCTTATGTCTAAATTCATGAAGTGCCACAGTACCAGGCCTGTAACGATGAGGTTTCCTCACCGCTCCAGTAGAGGGTGCACTCTTGTGAGTGGCTTTGGTAGCCAGTTGCTTCCGCAGTGCTTTACGATCAGTTGATTTTGGGGCAGTCTGCTTTGTACCAGCTATGGTATACAGACCTCTTTACGTACCCTCCTTCTCTTTCGGCTGGAGGGTGGCGAGCTGGAGGAGGTGCTGGTGTTACAGGAAAAACAACAATTTTATATGGGATGGATAAAATGTGCACATGAGGCACACATGTGCCTATGTGATAGATATATTTCCATGTTAGTATACAGCCCATAGTTTGCATGAAAATATCTCTCTTCTTCTCCATGGCATCTATGGATGAAAAGCCGTAAAAATACAGCAGGAGCCTTGGCTGGTGGGGCTCAGTGGATTGAGTGCTGTCCTGTAAACAAAAGGGTTGCTGGTTTGATTCCCAGTCAGGGCACATGTCTGGGTTATGGGCCAGATCCCCAGTTCAGGGCATGCAAGAGGCAACCACACATTGATGTTTCTCTACTTCTTTTTCTCCCTCTCCCCCTTGTCTCTAAAAATAAATAAATAAAATTTTTAAAAAATACAGCAAGAGAGAGCCCTGGCTGGTGTGGCCCAGTGGGTTGAGCGCTAACCTACAAACTGAAAGGTCACTGATTTGATTCCCAGTTAGGGCACTTGCCTTGGTTGTGAGCCAGGCCCCCATTTGGGGACTGTGCAAGAGGAAACTAATTGATGTTTCTCTCCCTCTCTTTCTCCATCCCTATAAAGTCTTTTAAAAATCTTTTTAAAATAAGAGTTGCTGGTTCAATTCTCAGGGCACATACCTAGGAAGTGGACCAAGTCCCCAGAGGGAGACATTTGAGAGGTAACCACACAGTGATGTTCCTCTCCCTCTAAAAAAATAGTTTTAAAAATATAGCAAGGTAGAAACACAATATAGTCAGAAACTGTAAGACAAAGGTCAAAACTTTGCAAATACTATATGTTTTAAACCAAAGTTTCAAAAAGTGTTCCAAAATTTAATATGAATTCCTAAGTAAATAGAGGAATACAACAATGAAGACATTCCCTTGATAGCAGTGATTATAGTCTAAAAGAAAAATAGGTTAGAAATTGACTTTATTGAAAGTGTGCATATTTTCAGTTCAGTTCATTATTCATTTTGGAAATTTTTTTTTTGGTTGAGATAGCAATAGTACCTGGATGTAGAGCAGTGTAACTTAATCACACTCCACCAAGCACTATGAATCAAATGACGTAAATTCAAATCCCAAACCTGCTTTACACTCATAATGAGACCTTGAGCAAATCATTTCATTTTTCTGAACCTCTATTTTTCCACGTGTAAAACCTAGATAATAGCAGCAAGGTAGGCAGACTGTGCAAGCATAGTGGGTGGACTGCACAAGTGAGATGGGGCTGGCTGTACTGGGAAACTTAAAGACTCAAGCTAGCTGTAAAGTACTGCAGGTGTTGCCACACCAGGAGAAACTCCCAGTCTCACACGACAGAGTCTGTGGGAAGGAGGGGCCAGAGCCCAGCAAGCCAGCTGCATTGTCCCTCTCTGATCCCTCCTCCACTGAAAGTGCCACAACTGCTGCAAAGAGGGTTGCCTGGCCCTGTGAGTACTCAAGGACCCACCCCCTACAACATAACAGGTACACTGTGACAAAGAAATATGGCCGAAATGAAGGAATAGGTCAAAACTCCAGAAAAAGAGCTAAGCAATGAGGAGATAGCCAAACTATCTGATGCAGAGTTCAAAACACTGGTAATCAGGATGCTCACAGAACCGATTGAGCTGGGTTGCAAAATGAAGGAACAAATGAAAGCTACCCAAAGTAAAATAAAGGAAAATGTACAGGGAACTAACAGTGAAGGGAAAGAAACTGGGACTCAAATCAATGATCTAGGACAAAAGGAAGAAATAAACATCCAACCAGAACAGAATGAAGAGACAATTCAAAAAAATGAGGAGAGGCTTAGGAAACTCTGGGACAAATTTAAACGTTCCAACATCGGAATCATAGGGATGCCAGAAGGAGAAGAACCAGAGCAAGAAGTTGAAAACTTATTTGAACAAAGAGTGAAGGAAAACTTCCCCATTATGGTGAAGGAAATAGACTTCCAGGGAGCCCAGAGAGTCCCAAAGAAATTGGACCCAAAGAGGAACACACTAAAGCACATCAACTTACCCAAGATTAAAGGTAAAGAGAGAATCTTAAAAGCAGTAAGAGGAAAGGAGAGTGTTACCTACAAAGGAGTGCCCATACTATGAGCTGATTTCTCAAAAGAAATCTTACAGGGAAGAAGGGGCTGGAAAGAAGTATTTCAAGTCATGAAAGACAAGGACCTACATCCAAGATGACTCTATCCAGCAAAGCTATCATTTAGAATGGAAGGGCAGATAAAGTGCTTCCCAGATAAGGTCAGATTAAAGGAGTTCATCATCACCAAGCCCTTATTATATGAAATGTTGAAGGAACTTATCTAAGAAATAGAAGATCAAAAACTACAAACTGTAAAATGACAACAAACTCACAACTATCAACAGCTGACCTAAAAAAAAAATCTAAGGGAACAACTAGAACAGGAACAGAATCAGAGATAGAGATCACATGGAGGCTTTTCAGTGAGGAGGGGAAGGGGAAGAATGGGAGGGGGAAGGTACAGGAAATAAGAAGCATAATTGGTAGGCATAAAATAGATGGGGGAGGTTAAGAATGGTATGGGAAACAGAGAAGTCAAAGAACTTATATTTACAACCCATGGACATGAACTAAGGGTGGGGAAGGCTGGAGGGTT
>JAPYXV010002182.1:0-13376 GCA_028533065.1 Trachops cirrhosus
ATTACGTATTGGGGTAGGGCTAGGGTAAGATCTAGGTTTAGGGGTAGCATTAGGGTTAGGGTTAGTTTGAGGGCTAGAGCTAGGGCCAGGGTTAGGGTTAGGGTTAGGGATAGGTTTAGTGTCATTTTTAGGGTTAGGGCTAGGGTTAATGTTAAATTTAGGTTTAGGGCTAGGGCTGAGGTTAGTGCTAGGGATACGGCTAGGGTTAGTGTTAGGGTTAGGTTTAGTGCTAGGTTTTGGGTTAGTGTTAGGGCTAGGAATAGGGCTGGGGCTAGGGCTAGGAATAGGGTTAATGTTAGGGTTCGGGTTAGGTTTAGGTGTAGGTTTAGGGTTACGGTTAGGGTTAGCGGTAGGGCTAGGGTTAGGGTTAGAGGTACGGTTAGCACTAGGGTGAGATTTAGGGTTAAGGCTAAGGTTAAGGCTAGGGGAAGGGCAAAGTTTAGGGTCATGGTTAGGGTTAGGGCTCAGGTTAGGATTAAGGTTAGTGTTAGGGTTACGACTAGGGGTAGGATAGGGTTAGGGTTATGGTTAGGGCTAAGTTTAGGATTAGGTTTAGGGCTATGGCTAGGGCTATTGTTAGGGTTAGGGATAAGGTTAGGTATACGGCTAGGGCTAGGCCTAAGGATAGGGTTAGGTCTTTGGTTATGTTTAAGGTTACCTTTAGGGTTAGGGCTAGGGTTAGGGTTATGGATACGGTTAGTGCGAGGTTTAGGGCTAGAGCTAGGGCTAGGCCTAGGTTTAAGGTTCGGGCTAGGGTTAGGGCTTGAGTTAGGGCCAGATCTAGGCCTGGGTTAGGGTTAGGGTTAATTTTAGGGTTAGTGCTAGTGTTAGGGTTAGGCTGAGGGCTAGGGTTAGGGCTAGGTATAGAGCTAGGTTTAGAGTTAGGGTTAGGTTTAGGTTTAGGTTTAGGGTTAGGGTTAGGGCTAGGGTTAGGGCTAGGACTAGGGCTGAAGCTAGGGTTATGGTTAGGGTTAGTGGTAGGGCTAGGGCTAGGGTTAGGGTTAGGGTTAGGGCTAGGGTTAGGGTTAGGGTTAGGGTTAGGGTTAGGGTTAGGGTTAGGGTTAGGGCTAGGGTTAGGCTTCGGGCTAGGTCTACAGCTAAGGTTAGTGCTACTGTTTGGGTTATAGTTAGAGTTTGCTTTACGGTTAGGGTTAGGTTTAGGGTTAGGAGTATAATTAGGCTTAGGGTTAGGTCAAGGGCTTCAGGTGGTGTAGGGCTAGGGTTAGGGTTCGGATTACGGTTAGCGCTAGGGTTAGGGTTAGTGATAGGGTTAGGGTTAGGGTTAAGGATAGGGCTAAGGCCAGGGCTAGGGTGAGGACTACAGTTATGGTTATGATTAGGGTTAGGTTTATGTTTATGGTTATTATTAGGAATTGGGCTAGATCTAGGGCTAGGGCTCGGTGTAGGGCTGGGTCTAGGACTAGGGCTACAGCTAGGGTTAGGGTGAGGGCTAGAGCTGGGGCTAGGGTTAGGTTTAGCATTAGGTTTAGTGCTTGAGCTAGGGTTAGGGTTAGGTCTAGGGATAGGGCTAGGGCTAAGGCTAGGACTAGTGTTAGGGTTAGGGTTAGGGTAATGGTAAGGGTTAGGAATAGGGTTTAGGCTAGGGTTAGGGTTAGGGCTAGGGCTAGGGTTAGGGGTTATGGTTAGGGGTAGGGCTAGGGTTATGTTCATGGTTAGGGTTAGGTTTATGGTTAGGGTTTGGGATAGGGGTATGTTTAGTTCTAGGTTTAGGGTTAGGGTTAGGTTTAGGATTAGGTATTGGGATAGGGCTAGGGTTAGTTCTTTGCTGGGGATAGGGTTAGGGTTAGGGTTAGGTTGAGGTTTAGGGTATGGACTTTGGCTAGGGCTAGGGCTAGGACTTGGGTTAGGTTTAGGCTTAGGGTTAGGGCTACGGTTAGGGTTAGGGCTAGGGTTAGGGTTAGGGTTATTGTTAAGGTTAGGGTTTGGAATAGGGCTAAGGTTAGGCCCAGGGTTAGGGCTAGGGTTAGGGTTAGAGTTAGGGTTAGGGTTTGGGATAGGGGTAGGTTTAGGTCTAGTTTTAGGGTTAGGGTTAGGATTAGGATTAGGTATTAGGATAGGGCTAGGGTTAGATCTAGGTTTAGGGGTAGGGTTAGGGTTATGGTTAGGTTGAGGGCTAGAGCTAGGGTAGGGTTAAGGTTAGGGTTTGGGCTATGGCTAGGGCTAGTTCTATGACTTGGGTTAGGTTTAGGGCTAGGGTTAGAGTTAGGATTAGAGCTAGGGTTAGGGTTAGGGTTTTGGTTAGGTTTAGGGCTAGGGCTGGGGTTATGTTCAGGCCTAGGGCTGGGGTTAGGGATAGGGCTAGGATTAGGTTAAGGTTAGGATTAGGGTTAGGGTTAGTTTTAGTTTATTGCTAGGGGTGTGGTAGGGGCTCAAGCTAGGGCTAGGGCTATGGTTGGGGTTAGGGTTAGGTTTAGCGTTTTTTTTAGTGTTAGGGTTAAGGTTCATGTTAAAGTTAGGTTTACGCTAGGGCTGAGGTTAGTGCTAGGCATACGGCTAGGGTTAGTGTTAGGGTGAGGTTTAGTGCTAGGGCTGGGGTTAGTGTTAGGGCTAGGGATAGAGCTACGGCTAGGGCTAGGACTAGGTTAAGGATAGGGTTCGTGTTAGGTTTAGGTTTAGGTTTAGGGTTACGGTTAGGGTTCGGGCTAGGGCTATCTTTAGGGTCAGAGTTATGGTTAGCGCTAGGGTTAGATTTAGTGTTAGGGCTAAGGTTAAGGCTAGGGGAAGGGCAAAGTTTAGGGTCATGGTTTGGGTTAGGGCTTGGGTTAGGATTACCGTTAGCGTAGTGTTAGGACTAGTGTTAGGGATAGGGTTAGGGTTACGGTTAGGGCTAAGGTTAGGGTTAGGTTTAGGGCTGGGTTTAGGGTTAGGGTTAGGGCTATGGTTAGGATTAGGGATAAGGTTAGTTATAGGGCTAGGGCTAGGCCTAGGGATAGGGCTAGGGCTTTGGTGATGTTTAAGTTTAGTTTTAGGGTTAGGGCTAGGGGTAGGGTTAGGGATACAGTTAGTGCTAGGGTTAGGGCTAGAGCCAGGGCTAGGGCTTGGGTTAGGGTTAGGGTTAGGGTTAGGGTTAGGGTTAGGGTTAGGGTTAGGGTTAGGGTTAGGGTTAGGGCTAGGCCTATGCTTAGGATTGGGGCTAGGAATAGAGCTAGGGTTGGTTTTAGGGATACGGTAGAGTTAGGGCTAGGGCTAGGAATAAGGTTAGGGCTATGGTTAGGATTAGGGCTAGGTTAGGGTTAGAGTTAGGTTTAGGGCTAGGGCTATGTAGAGGTCTAGGGCTAGGGCTAGTGTTACGTTTAAGTTTAGTGTTAGGCCTAGGACCACGGTTAGTTTTAGCGCTAGGGCTAAGTTTAGGTCTAGGGTTAGGACTAGGGTATGGTTAAGGGTAGGGTAGGTTTAGGTTTATGGTTACGGTTAGGACTAGGTCTAGGGGTAGGTCTAGGGATAGAGCTAGGACTAGGGGTAGGGCTAGGGTTAGATTTAGGTTTTCATTTAGGGTTATGGTTAGGGTTAGGTCTAGGTCTATGGCCAGGTCTAGGTCTAGGACTAGATCTAGGGTTAGGGTGAAGGCTAGAGCTAGGAATAGGGTTAGGGTTAGGGTTAGGGCTAGGGCTAGTGCTAGGGCTAGGGCTAGGGCTAGGAGTAGGGTTATGGGTTATGGTTAGGTGTAGAGCTAGGGTTATGGTTAGGGTTAGGGCTAGGTCTAGGGCTAGGTCTAGGGATTGAGCTAGGGCTAGGGCTAGGGCTAGTGTTAGGTTTAGGGTTACGTTTAGGGTTATGGTTATGGTTAGGGCTAGGTCTAGGTCTATGTCTAGGGCTAGGTCTAAGACTAGAACTAGAGTTAGCATGAAGGCTTGAGCTAGGAATAGGGTTAGGGTTAGGGTTAGGGCTAAGGTTAGGTTTAGGGTTAGGGTTAGGGTTAGGGATAGGGTTAGAGTAGGGTTAGTGTTAGGGTTAGTGTTTGGGATATGGCTTGGGTTAGGGCCAGGGTTAGGGCTAGGGTTAGGGTTAGGGTTAGGGCTAGGCCTAGGGCTAGTGTTAGGGTTAGGGCTAGGGCTAGGGTTATGGGTTAGTGATAGGGTTAGTGTTTGGGATTGGGCTAGGGTTAGGATCAGGGCTAGGGCTAGGGTTATGGGTTATGGTTAGGTGTAAGGCTAGAGTTATCGTTAGGTTTAGGGCTAGGGTTAGGTTTAGGGTTAGGGTTAGGGATGGGTTAGAGTTACGGTTAGGGCCAGGGTTAGGGTTCGGGCTAGGTCTACAGCTAAGGTTAGTGCTACGGTGTTGTTACGGCTAGCGTTTGCTTACAGTTAGGGTTAGGTTTAGGGTTAGGTCTAGAATTAAGCTTAGGGTTAGGTCAAGGGCTTCGGGTGGTTTAGGGCTAGGGTTAGGGTTCAGATTACTGTTAGCATTAGGGTTAGGGTAGGGTTAAGATTAGCGATAGTGTTAGGGTTAGGGTTAAGGCTAGGGCTATGGCTAGGTTTAGGGTTAGGATTCATGTTAGGGCTTGGGCGAGGTTTAGGGCTAGCGCTAGATCTAGGTTTAGGGTTAGAGGTAAAGTTATGGTTAGGGTTAGGGCTAGTGCTTGGGTTAGGGTTAGCTCTAGTCTAGGGGTAAGGGTAGGTCTAGGGTTAGGACTATTGTTACGGTTATGGTTAGGGTTAGGTTTACGGTTATTTTTTGGATTAGGGGTAGGTCTAGGCTCGGGGTAGGGCTGGGTCTAAAACTACATCTACAACTAGGGTTAGGGTGAGGGCTAGAGCTCGGGGTAGGTTTAGGGTTATCGTTAGGTTTAGTGCTAGGGCTAGGGTTAGGGTTAGGTTTAGGGATAGGGTTATGGCTAGGGCTAGCACTAGGGTTAGGGTTAGGGTTAGGTTTAGGGTAATGGTTAGGGTTAGTGCTAGGGTTAGGTCTAGGGTTAGGTTAGGGTTAGGGCTAGGTTTAGGGGTTATGTTTGGGGTAGGTCTAGGGTTATGTTTAGGGTTAGGGTTAGGTTTAGGGTAGGTTTTGGGTTAGGGTTAGGTTTAGGTCTATGTTTAGGGTTAGGGTTAGGTTTAGGATTAGGTATTGGGATAGGGCTAGGGTTAGATCTAGGTTTAGGGGTAGGGTTAGGGTTAGGGTTATGTTGAGGGCTAGACCTAGTGCTAAGGTTAGTGCTACGGTAGGGTTATGGCTAGGGTTATCTTTACGTTTAGGGTTAGGACTAGATATAGGCTTAGTGTTTTGGGCAAGGGCTCTGGGTGCTCTAGGGCTAGGGTTAGGGTTTGAATTATGGCTAGGGCTAGGGTTAGGGTAGGGTTAGTGTTAGCGCTAGGGTTAGGGTTAGGGTTAGGGTTAGGTTACTTGTTAGGTCTTGGGCTAGGATTAGGGCTAGGGCTAGATCTAGGTTTAGGGTTAGGGGTATTGTTATGGTTAGGGTTAGGGCTAGTGCTAGGGTTAGGGATAGGTCTAGTCTAGTGCTAAGGCTAGGTCTAGGGCAAGGCCTACGGTTATGGTTAGGTCAAGATTTACGGTTATTATTAGGGTTAGGGCTAGGTCTAGGCCTAGGGCTCGGGGTAGGGCTGGGTGTAGGACTACAGCTACAGTTAGGGTTAGGGTGAGGGCTAGAGCTAGGGCTAGCGTTAGGGTTAGCATTACTTTTAGTGCTATGTTTGGGTTAGGGTTAGGTCTAGGGATAAGGCTAGGGCTAGGGATAGGACTAGGGTTAGGGTTAGGGTTAGGGTTAGTGCTAGGGCTATTATTAGGTTCAGGGCTAGGGATAGAGCTAGGGTTAGTTTTAGGAATATGGTAGAGTTTGGGCTAGGGCTAGGGCTATGGTTCAGGCTACAGTTAGGATTAGGGCTAGGGTGATGGTAAGGGTTAGGTTTAGGTTTAGGGCTGCGGTTAGCATTGGAGTTAGGTTTACGTCTAGGGCTATGTATCGGTTTAGTGCTAGGGCTAGGGCTAGGTCTAGGTCTAGGGCTAAGAATAGGGTATGGTTAGGGTTAGTGTAGGTTTAGGTTTATGGTTAGAGTTAGGACAATGTCTAGGTCTAGGTCTAGGGATAGAGCTAGGGCTAGGGCTAAGGCTAGAGTTAGGTTTAGGGTCACGTTTAGGGTTATAGATAGGGTTAGGGCTAGGTCTAGTGTTAGGGATAGGGCCAAGGGTAGGACTTTTGTTAGGTTTAGGGTTAAGGCTAGTGTTAGGGTTAGGACTAAGTTTAGGGTTAGGGTTGGTGTTAGCGTTAGGGTTTAGGATAGGGCTAGGGTTAGGGTGAGGGCTAGAGCTAGGGCTAGGTTTGGGTTAACTTTAGTTTTAGTGGTAGGTCTAGGGTTAGGGTTAGGTCTTGGAATAGGGCTTGGGCTAGGGCTAAGACTAGGGTTAGGGTTAGGGTTAGGTTTAGGGTCATGTTTAGGGCTAGGGTTAGGGTTAGGGTTAGGGTTAGTGTTAGGGCTATGTTTAGGGTCAAGGCTAGAGATAGAGCTAGGGTTAGTTTTAGGGTTAGTGTTCGGTTTAGTCCTAGGGCTAGGGTTAGGGTTAGGTCTAGGGATAGGGCTAGGGCTAGGACTAGCACTAGGGTTAGGGTTAGGGTTAGGGTTAAGGTTAGGTTTAGGGTAATGGTTAGGGTTAGGGTTAAATTTAGGGATAGGGTTAGGTTAGGGCTAGGGCTAGGGTTATGGGTTATGGTTATCAGTAGGGCTAGGGTTATTGTTAGGGTTAGGGTTAGGTTTAGGGTTAGGGTTTGGTTTAGGGTTAGGTCTAATTTTAGGGTTAGGGTTAGGTTTAGGATTAGGTATTGGGATAGGGCTAGGGTTAGATATAGGTTTTGTGGTAGGCTTAGGGTTAGGGTTAGGATGAGGGCTAGAGCTGGTGCTAAGGTTACTGCTATAGTTAATGTTACAGCTAGGGTTAGCTTTACCGTTACAGTTAGGTTTAGGTTTAGGACTAGATTTAGGCTCAGGGTTTCGGGAAAGGGCTATGGGTGGTCTAGGGCTAGGGTTAGGGTTTGGATTAAGGCTAGGGCTAGGGTTAGGGTTAGCTCTAGGTTTAGGGTTAGGGTTAGGGCTAGGGTTAAGGCTAGGGCTAGGGCTAGGTTTAGGGTTAGGGTTCATGTTAGGGCTTGGGCTAGGATTAGGGCTAGGATTAGATCTAGGTTTAGGGTTAGGGGTAAAGGTATGGTTAGGGTTAGGGCCAGTGCTTGGGTTAGGATTAGGTCTAGTCTAGGGCTAAGGCTAGGTCTAGGGCGAGGACTACGGTTATGGTTAGGTTTAGGTTTACAGTTATTATTAGGGTTAGGCCTAGGGCTAGGGCTAGGGCTCGGGGTATGCCTGGGTCTAGGACTACGTCTACAGGTAGGGTTAGGGTGAGGGGTAGAGCTAGGGCTAGGGTTAGGGTTAGTGTTAGTTTTAGTGCTGGGTCTAGGGTTAGGGTTAGGTCTAGGGATAGGGCTAGGGATAGGGCTAGGACTAGGTTTAGGGTTAGGGTTAGGGTTACTGTTAGGTTTAGGGTAATGGTTAGCGTTAGGGTAGGGTTAGTGTTTGGGCACGGTTAGGCTGGGGGCTAGAGTTAAGACTAATTTCAGTTTTAGGATTAGCTTTATTGTTGCTTTTGGGGTTAAGTTTATGTCTAGTGTTATAAATAGGGATCGGGTTAGGTCTTGTGTTAGTCCTTTCAGCAGCAGTTTTCTCTAGTAATACATACTGTTTTAACAATCATGTATTTGTGTTTCTCTGAAATGCCACTTCTTGCTAAATTTCATTAAGAAATACCTTCCAATATCAACTCTGTGTTACAATTGAGTTAACAGTGTTCTAACTTCTTGTCTTCTTTATGTAGAAAAAACCCTAACACTAAACCTAACCCTAACATTAACCCTAACCCTAACACTATACCTAACCTTAGCCCTAGCCTTAGCCATATCCCTAGCCCTTCCCTAGCCATAAACCTAACCCAAACCCTAAACCTAACCCTAATCCTAGCCCTAAAACTAGCCCTATCCTAAACACCAACCCTAAACATAACCCTAACCCTAAACCTACAACTCACCAAACTCCTAGCCCTTGTGCTAGCCCTTGACCTAACCCTAACCCTAACCCTAGCCCTAACCCTAGCCCTAGTTCTAACCCTAGCCTTAGCACTAACCATAGCCCTAGCCCTAACCCTAACCGTAACCCTAACCTTCACCTAACCCTAACCCTAAACCTAGCACTAGCCCTAAACCTAACCCTAAACCGAGACTTAGCCCTAGCCCTAGTCGTAACCCTAGCCCTAACCCTAGACCAAGACCTACTCCTTGCCCTAAACCTAAACCTAACCCAAGCCCTACCCATAACCCTAACCCTAACCTTAACTTAACACTAACTGTAACCCTAACCCTAAACCTAATCCTAACTCTAGCTCTAGCCCTAACCCTTCCCTAACCCTAACACTAAACCTGGCCCTAATCTATCACTTAACCCTAACCCTAGCCCTAGCCCTAAACCTAACCCTAAACGTTACCCTAGCCCTAACACTAAACCTAACCTAACTCGAACCCATAAAGTCACCCCGACTTCAAACTGAACCCTAACCCAAACCCGAACCTTAACCCTAGCCCTAGCCCAAGACCTAGGCTTAAACCTAGCCTTAACCCTAGCACTAACCTTAGTCCTAGCGCCAACCCTAGCCATAACCCTAGCCCTAACCCTAGCCCAAGCCCTAGCACTAGCAACAAACCTAACCATTACCCTAACCATAGCCTAGCCCTATCCCTAATGGTAAACCTATCCCTAAACCTAGCCTTAGCCCTAAACCTAACCCTACCCATAACCCTAGCCCGAGCCCTAGCACTAAGCAACAAACCTAACCTTTACCATAACCATAGCCCTGGCCGTATCCCTAACAGTAACCCTATCCCTAAACCTAGCCTTAGGCCTAAACCTAACCCTAACTGTAACCATAGCCCTAACCGTAACCCTAACCCTAGCACGATCACAACTTTGAGCCCTAACCCTAGCCTTAACCCAAGCCCTAGCCCTAGCAATAGCAACCATAAACTGAACCCTAACCCTAGCCCTAGTCCTATCCCTAACACTAATCCTATTCCAAAACCTACCCCTATCCTAACCCTAACCCTAACCCTAATCCTAGATCTAACCATAACCATAACCCTAACCCTAACCCTAGCCCTAACCCTAACCCTACCCTAACCTTAACCTAAAACTAACCCTAACGCTAAACCTAACCCTAGCCATGACCCTAACACTAACCCTAACCGTAACCGTAGTCCTAACACTAACCCGAGATCTAACCGTAACAATCACCCTAACCCTAACACTAACCCTAACACTGTCCCGAAACCTAGCCCTAACCCTACCCATAACCCTAACCCTAGCCCTACCCTTAACCTAAACCTAACCCTAATCCTAACCCTAACCCTAACACTATCCCTAACTCTAGTCCTAATCCTAGTCCTAACCCTAGACCTAACCCAAACATTAACATAACCCTAACCCTAACCATAACCCTAGTCATAGCCCTACACTTACCCTAAAGCTAACCCTAGCCATAACCCTAGCCCTAACCCTAGCCCTAGCACTAACCTTAACCCTAACTCTAACCCTAGGCATAGCCCTAACAATATCCCTAACCCAAACCCTAGCACAAGCCCAAAACCTAACCCTAACACTTACCCAAACCCTAATCTGAAACCTAACCTTAACCCTAGCCCTAACACTAGCCCTAACCCTAGCCCTAGAACTAAACCTAACCCTAACCCTAACACTAGCCCTAGCACAAATCCTAAACCTAACATTAGAACTCGCCCTAACACTATCCCTAACCCTAGCCCTAACCCTAACCATAACCCTAACCCTAACCCTAACCTATAAGCTAACCCCGACTTCAAACCGAACAGTAACCTTAACTGAAAACCTAACCCTAGCGCTAGCCCAAGTTGTAGCACAAAACCTAGCCCTAACCCTAGCACTAGCTCTAGGCCAAGCCCTACCCCTAGCCCTAATCTAGCCCTAAACCTAACCTTAAAAATAACCCTAACGCTAATCCGAAACCTAACATTAACCCTAGCCCTAGCACTAAACCTAACCTTAACCCTAGCACTAGCCCTAGCACAAACCCTAACCCTAACATTAGAACTCGCCCTAACACTATCCCTAACCCTAACCGTAACCCTAGCCTTAACCCTAACCCTAACCCTAACCCATAACGCTAACCCCGACTTCAAACCGAACCCTAACCCTAACCGAAACCCTAACCTGAGCGCTAGCCAAAGTTCTAGCACTAACCCTAGCCCTAACCCTAGCACTCACCCTAGCCTTAGCCTTACCCCTAGCCCTAATCTAGCCCTAAACCTAACCCTAACAATAACCTTAACCCTAAACATAACCCTAACCCTAGACCTAACCGTAAACCTATCCCTAACCCTAGCCATAACCCTATACTTTTCCTAACCCTAACCCTAACCCTAATCATAGTCCTAGCCCTAAACCTAACCCTAACCCTTACCTGTAACCCCAACCCCAACTTCAAACCAAACCCTAACCTTAACATTAAACCTAGCACTAGAACAAGTTCTAGCCCTAACCCCAGCCCTAACCCTAGCCCTAGCGCTAGCCCTAGCCCTAACCCTACACTAGCCCTAGCCCTTGCCCTATACCTAACCCTAGCCCTTATCCTAACACTAATCCTAACCCTAACCTTAAACCTAGCCCTAGCCCTAGCACTAGACCTAACACTATCCCTAGCCCTAACCCTAGTGTTAGTTCTAACCATAACACTAACCCTAAACCTGACCCTAACCCTAGCCTTAGACGTAGCCGTAACCCAAACCCTAAACCTAACCCTACCTCTAAACCTAACCCTAACTCTACCCCTACACCATAACCCCAAACCCGACTTCAAAACAAACCCTAATCCTAACCCTAACCCTAACCCTAGCCCTAAAACATAGTACTAGCTCTAGCCCTAGCCCTAACCCAGACCTAAAACTTGCCGTAGCCCTATCCCTAACCCTAACCGTAAACCTAGACCTATCCCTAGGCATAAACATAACCCTAACCTTAACCCTAAACCTAGCCCTAGCCCTAACCCTAACCCTAACCCTAACCATAACACTAGCCCTTACCCTAACTCTAACCCTACCCTAGATCTAACCGATACCCTCACCCTAACCCTAACATTAACCTAGCCCTAACCCTAGCCCTAACCCTAACCCTAACCCTATTCGTAACCCTAGTCTTAACGCTAACCCTGACCTTAATACTCGCCCTAGCCTGAGACCTAACCCTAACCCTAAAACTATCGGTAACCCTACTCCTAACCCTGACACCAAACCCCTAACCCTAACACTAAACCTACCACAAACCTTACCCTAACCAGAACCGCAACCCGAACCCTAAACCTAAACATAACCCTAGTCCTAGACCTCGCCTTAACCCTAGCCCTAACCCTAGCCATAACCCTAGCACTACACTAATCCTACGCTGAGTCATAACCCAAACCCTAACCCTAAACCTTACCCTGACCATAGCCCTAGCCATAGCCCTAGCCCTAACCCTAACCACAAACATAACCTTAGCCCTAAACCTAATCATAACCCTAGCCTTAAACCTAACCCTAACCCTAGCCCTAGCCCTAACCCTACCCTAACCCTGGTCTTAAAACTAAACATAACGCTATCACTAACCCTAACCCTATCCCTAACCATAACCATAACCCTAGACCTAACCCTAAACCTAACCCTAACCCTAGCCCTAACCCTAGCCCTAGCACTAACCCTAACCCTAACTTTATCCTAACCCTAACCCTAACCCTAATATAGCCCTAGCCCTAGCCCTAACCCTAACCCTAACCCTAAACTGACCCTAACCCTAACCCTAGAGATAGCCCAGGTCCTAACCCTACCCCTAAACCTAGCCCTAGTCCCATACCTACCCCTAACCCTATCCCTATCCCTAGCCCTATTCCTATCCCTCACCCTAGCCCTAGTCCTAAACCTAACCCTAACCCTAAAGCTAGCCCTAACCTTAGCCCTAACCATAACCCTAAAACTAACCCCAGCCTTGACCCTAAACCCAACTCTAACGTGTATCCCCAAACCAGACTTCAAAGTGAACTCTAACCCTTACCAAAACCGTAACCCTAGCACTAGCCCTAACACTAAACCTAATCCTAAAACTAGCCCTAGCACTAACCCTAACCCTAACCTAAACCTAAACCTAATCCTAACCCTAGACCTAATGGTAACCCTAACCCTAACCCTAAACGTAGCCCTAGCCCTAACCCTAATATAACCCTAACCTTAATCTAACCCTAAACCTAAACTAGACCTAGACCTAACACTAACCGTAACCCTAACCATAGCCCTAAAAGTAACCCTAATACTAACGCTAAGCCTAGTCCAAACCCTAACGCTTACCCTAACCATAGACCTAACCGTAACCCTAACAATACTCTAGCCCTAAACCTAGCCTTACCCCTAAGCCTAACTGTAAGCCTGTCCCTAATCCTAGACTTAACCCTAATCCTAATCCTGATCCTAGCCTGAGCCCTAGCCCTAATCCTAACCCTATCCTTTACCCTAACCTTAATCCTAACCCTACCCCTAAGCCTAGCCCTAATACTAGCCCTAACCCTAGCCCTAAAACTAAACCTAACCGTAACCCTAACCCAAAGCGTAGCCCTAACCCTAACCCTAAACCTAACCCTACCCCTAATCCTAGCCCTAACCCTAGCTCTATCCCTAACCCTAACCCTAACCTTATCCTAACCCTAACCCTAACCCTAATCCTAGCCCTAGACCTACTCCTAACCCTAAACCTAACACTAATCCCAGCCCTAGCCTAGACCTAGTCTTAACCCTAGCCCTAACCTTAGCCCTAGTCCTAACCCTACCCCTAACCCTAGCCCTAGCCCTAACTCTAACCCTAGCCCTAACCTAACCCTAACCCTAACCCTAAATTTAACCTAAACCTACCCCTAGCCCTAACCATAACCCTAAACCTAACCCCAACCCTGAAGCTATCCCTAACTCTCACCCTAACCCGTAACCACAACCCCGGCGTCAAAGCGAACCCTAACCCTAACCATCAAACTAACCCTAGCCCTAGACCAATTTCTACACCTAACCCTATCCCTAACCCAATCCCTAGCCTGAGCCCTGACACTAGCCCTAACACTAAATCTAACCCTGAAACTAGCCCTAGCCCTAACCCTAAACCTAGCCCTAACCCTATCCCAAATCCTAACCCTAAACACAAATCTATTCCTAAATCTACGCCTAACCCTAACCCGAGGCCTCACATTAAACCTAAACCTAACCATAACGCCAACCCTGATTTCAGCCCTAACTCTAGCCCTAGCCCTCATCCTAACCCTACTCCTAA
>JAPYXV010002183.1:0-13375 GCA_028533065.1 Trachops cirrhosus
CTGGAAAGCATTATGCTAAGCAAAATAAGCCAGGCATTAAAAGACAAATACCATATGATCTCACCTTTAACAGGAACCTAAACAACAAAACAGAGAAACAAGCAAAATATAGCCAAAGACACTGAAATAGAGGACAGGCTGGCAGTGACTAGAGGGGAGAGGGGAGGGAATTTCAGGGGAACTTCAGAGGAGAATGGGAAGGGTTTATAGGAACAAATATAAAGGACATATGGACAAAAACTACGGGGGTTGGAAATGGAAGGGAGGAGGAGAGGGATGGGTGGGTTGGCTGGAATGGGAGTAAAGGATAGAAATGGTACTTGAATAATGATTAAAAATAATTTAAAAAAATGATAGCTTTGAAGGATAGAGTAATCTTGGATGTAGGTCCTTGCCTTTCATGACTTGGAATACTTTCCAGCCCCTTCTTGCCTGCAAGTTTTCTTTTGAGGAATCAGCTGATAGCCTTATGGGCACTCCTTTGTAGTGCACTCTTATGGGCACTCTTTCCTTCCCTCTTGCTGCTTTTAAGATTCTCTCTTTGTCTTTAATCTTGGGTAACTTAATGATGATGTGCCTTGATGTGTTCCTCTTTGGGTCCAACTTGTTTGGGACTCTCTGGGCTTCCCGGACTTCCTGGAACTCTATTTCCTTCACTAGATTGGGAAAGTTTTCCTTCATTATTTATTCAAATAAGTTTTCAATTTCTTGCTGTTGTTCTTCTCCTTCTGGCACCCCTATAATTCAGATATTAGAACATTTCAAGTTGTCCCAGAGGTTCCTAAGCCTCTTCATTTTTTTGAATTCTTGTGTCTTCATTCTGTGCTGGTTGGATGTTTATTTCTTCCTTTTGTTCCAAGTTTGTTGATTTGAATCCAGGTTTCCTTCCTGTCACTGTTGGTTCCCTGAATATTTTGCTTTATTTCATGTTGGGTATCTTTCATTTGTTCTTGCATTTTTCAGCCAACTTCAAGTAATTCTGTGAGCATTTTGATTACCAGTGCTTTAAATTCTCCATCAGATAGGTTGGCTATTTCCTCATCACTTAGCTCTCTCTCTCTGAAGTTTTGCTCTGTTTTTTTATTTTGGCCCTATTTCTTTGTTTGGGGCACTTGGTAAGTTGTAAGGGGGTGGGGCCTTAGGTATTCACCAGGGCAGGGCAACTAAATGTCTTAATGTATTTTTGTAAAGGTTTAATATAATCAAATTTATTAAACATTTTTCATTTACCTTCTCTATTTAGATGCTTACTCAGTTAAAACTGACTGTTACAATATCTGCTATAGAAATCTGGTCAAGTAAAAACAAAATTTCTACTGTTGGAAATCCTAATCATATTTTATACAGATTTTTAGAGTGGAAAACCAAACACGTCTTTCAGACTCATCATGCTGCATACTTACTTGCGTGAGTATAGTATTCTGTATTTGTATAGAATTAAATAACAGAAAATGATTTCACATGTTAATTATGAAAAGGAAGAACTTATTTAATACATATTATATTCCATATATTCAGTAGACATGGCAGGGATGGGGAAAAAAATGTAAGTTACAGTTCTTGTCCTCAATGACCTAATGTGAAATGAGACTTAAAAACTTCCATCAACTGACATAAAATAACCTGATAAAAGTGAAGTTATATAAAAGCATTGAAATAACTAAAGGAGATTAATTATGAGTGATGCAATTTCTTTGATGTTGCTTGACTTATAAACTTTACTACCTGTTATATTATCTCTACATCTTGTTTTTCATCTCATTAATTTTTGTTTTTATTTTCTGATAAAAATATATTGAATTGTTTCATTATCTGGAATCTTATGCACAGAAAAATCTATTCAGTTTTAGTGAATAAATGAATCAGAAGGTCACAGAAAATTTAATTTTCAGGGATGTAAATGTAGAGGGAACCAGAATAAAAACTGTAACTGTTAGTGCAAATGCATTTGGTGTACCTGTTAGGCTTTATCCTTATTATACTTCTGAGTGTTTACCAAATAAGAAAGTTACAAGTATATATTGAAATATTCTTAACATTGTAGGTATGAGAAAAATGTGTTTAAATTAGCTTAATTCAGAGTAGCATGGTGCTTAGGACATAGTAATTGTTCACTAATGTTTGTTGCTATGAAAATTTATCAATAATACAACCCTTAAAAGCAATCATGAGGAAATTCTTATTTTTTAGCTTCAAGAAACAATTGAATTTTATAGGAGCTATACCTCCTGGAAAAATATGTAATAAGAACTATGTCGCAGGAGTTGCTCTGGTATGTAATTATTATCCATTTTGCTCTCATTGTTTTCATGTTTCAAAATTTCCTAAATATTTTAAAGAATAAATATATTACATAGTTTACTCATTCTTTAATAGTATTTTAAATTACTAATTTTGAAGCATAAAATTAAACTATATAACTGCTTTTAAAAAGAAGAACATTTAGCCCTGGCTGGTGGAGCTTAGTGGGATTGAGTGCTGGCCTGCCAACTGAGAGGTCTCCGGTTCGATTCCCAGTCAGGGCACATGCCTGGGGTGTGGGCCTTGTCCCTGGCTAGGGGTGTGGGAGATGCAACACATCAACATATCTCTCACATATGGATGTTTCTCTCCCTTTCTTTCTCCCTCCCTCCCTTCCCTTCTATCTAAAAGTAAATAAATAAAATCTTTAAAAAAATAGAACATTTAAAAATTGAACTGATCATAATGTAATATTGTTTTTTAAAGTATATTTGACCTTTGTAAGTCAAAATTTGTTTTGAACAGTGGTATGCTTTCATCAATATTTATTTTCTACTTTATTTTATTTTATTATTGCAGTTAAGTATTTATGTTTGGGAAGAGAAGACTTGTAGGAAAAAAACAGCTATCAAATATTCATAATCTGACTTCCAAGGAAGTGAGAATGAGCTCTTACTATAGAGTTATATTCCATTTACAACAAGTTATATGAAAAGTAGGACAGGGAACTAACTTGAGAGTGCTTCAGAAAAAGATGAGCGTACTGTGATTTTCATACTGACCAATTTGTGCTGTTGGTTGACTTTTAGTAGCAACTAAAATGAAACAAATTGCCATTGACAGATTAAAAAGATTTAAACTCACTTCTGTTATATACTTGTTATAACATTATGTGACTTTAAGGTCTGCAGTGTAATGATCTGATATGTGTATAGATTGTGAAATGATTGCCACAATAAGGTTAATGCATCCATCATCCCACATTGTTAGTATTTCTGTATGTGTGTGTGGTGAGAACCTTTAAGTCTGTTCTGTTAGAAACTTTCAAATATACAATACAGTGTCATTAATTCTAGTCACTATGCTGTATATTGCTTCTCCAGAAACTAGAAGTTTGTACCCTTTGACTCATTGCCACCCCACAGTACCCACCCTTGGCAACCATCAAGCTGTTCTTTGCTTCTATGAGTTTGGTTGATTCCATATATAAATGAGATTATACAGCATCTGTCTTTCTCTGTCTGACTTATTTCACTTAGCATAATACCCTCAAGATTCATCCATGTCATTTGCGTATATATATGTATACATAAATACACATTAAGGTATCATTACGATATCATATAGAACATTTTCACTGTCTCCCCAAAAATCCTCTGGGCTCTGCTTATTAATTTTTCCTCTCCTTACCAGCAACTGTTATGGATTGTTTTATTGTCTCCATAATTTTGTGTCTTTCAGAATTTCATATAGCTGAAATTATATAGTATGTAGCCTTTTCAGATTGGGTTCTTTCACTTAGTAATATGCATTTAAGGTTCTTCCATTTCTTTTTATTACTTTATGGTTCATTTCTTTTTAGTGCTGAATAATATTCCACTGTCTTAAATGTGCCACAGTTTACATCTCCATTCACCTAGTGTTTGGATACATATCATAGCTGCCTTCAAGTTTTGGCAATTATGAATAAAGCTGCTATAAACATCTGTGCGAAGAAACTGGGAATGATACGAAGGAGAACAACAATACCTAATGAGGGTGTAGAGTTGTCTATTGCTATCCAACTGATAATACCAAAGTTTAGCAGATGTAAAAATGCAGTTCTATGGGTTAAAATTCTAGGAGCAGCTTAGTGGGCAAAATCAAGGTGTCAGCTAGAGCTGTAGTTATGTCAGGGTTCAACCCAGAAAGAGTTCGCTTTCAAGCTTAGTTATGTGGCTGTTGGAAGTCCTCATGTGGACCTCTCCATAAAGCCTACTTCATGATGTGGTGGCTGGCTGGCTTCCCCCAGAGTGAGGACAGTGACTCATAGAATCCAGGAAGTCAGTCTTTTTCTAACCTGTCTTGGAAAAGATGACCCATCACTTCTACTGTATTCAGTTAACTAGCAGTACATGCATAAATGCAGCTTACACTCAAGGACGCAAATAGCAGTAGGCAGAAATCATTGAAACCCATTTAGAGGCTGCTTTCTACAAAGAAAATGTAGAATTGGTTATTAAAAGAGGAGAGACATTTTGTTCAAAATAATTCAAAGAAGCAACACAATGTGGTGTTTAATGCTCTAACATAGCTGCTGTTGTCATTAAATGATAGTATTTTGAAATGAGACTTTTGTATTTGTTTGTCCATGTTTAATAAATCTACCATCCAGATGCTTACATAACTACTCCAATTGCATTGACAAGGTACCTTGGATGTATTTATATATTTAAAAAATGAATTGCATATGCTAATTTTTGATTATAGTAAGTATTTTAAAAAATATTTATGATGCTTTTAAAAAAATAACTGAATGGGATTCTTAGTCAAATCTTTTTCTTTATTTTTCTTATATTTAGTATCCAGAAGGTTCATCTTTGGAGTTCTATACTGTCAGCATCGTGCAGATGCTCAGCCTTAATATGGGACTGAGTTTTGACAACACCGACACCTGCTACTGTTCAGGAGATGTTTGCACAATGTCACCAGAAGCAATGTAAGATAACTTTCTTCACGAAATACTACCTGTAATTCCTTGTAAGAAATTTTTTGGTTGGAACTTTTGCATTTCTGTTAACCTTAATAAAGTAATTGACAGTTATAGAACACTATATCTAACAACTACAGAATACACATTCTTTTCAAGTGCAGATGGAAACACACACCAAAATGGGCCTAGGACTTCCCTAGCACTCCATGTCTGGGGAAACTCTCTTCCTCCTTTCTACCTTCAGGGTCTGGCATGTATCTTTTTCCTGGCCTGCTTGAAATCTTCCTTTAGGGACAAGCCAGATGAATTGTGTAATTTCAGTGATTCTGCATGAAGTTAAATGCTCTGATATTTGCAATAAACTGGCACTGTTCAGTATAAGGATGAACAGTACAATTCATGTTAATCAAAATTTCTGTTTAAAAAGACATTAAATGGCGAATAAAGAATACCATGACCCATTGAAAGAGACAGACTGTTGAAGAAAGGAAAAAGTTTTTAATTTTAGTATCATTTATAAACAAGGGGCCCTACATTTCCATTTTGTAGCCAGTCCAGGTTGTTTGACATCATAACCAAGACTTGGTATGTTCAGTATGTTTAATTTGAATCATTTTACTGCATATGTAGTATTATCTCTTATTGGTTTTAATCTACACTTCCCTAGGAGCTAATGATGTTGAACATATTTTCATGCTTACTAGCTTTGCATATCATCTTTGGTGGTGAACCTGTTCAAATCTACCTTTTTAATTTTTAAAAACAAAAAAGATTTTCATTCTCTTATTGAGTTGAAAGAATTGTTTATTCTCGCTATCAGATACATGATTTCCTCCTTATAATGAAATTTTTAAGAAAATGTTTTTAATTTTGATGAGGTACACTTTATCATTTTTTTCTTTTCTGCATCATGGTTTTATAGCTCTTATATTCATGTTTATGACATGCTCTGAGTTAATTATGGTACATGTGTTTAGGTTTATTTTTATTTTTGCCACATGGGTTTCCCATTATTCCATTTCTACTTGTTAAAATGACTATCCTTTCCCTCACTTAGTTGCCTTGGCAATTTTTTCAAAAATGAATTGGCTACATATGTGTGGATTTTTTATTGGAATCTTTATTTAATATTTTTAACCTGTATGTCTACCCTATGGAAAAACATACTGCCTTTATTACTGTAACTTTATATTGAATTTTGAAATCAGGTAGTGTAGGCACCCAAGTTTTTTCACCTATTCTAGGTCCTTTGCAATTTTATAGATATTTTATCAACTCCCTAATTTTTACAAAAACTTCTGAGATTTTGAAAAGTATTGCATAGTTTAATTGCATAGTTCAATTTTGGGAGACTTGTCATTTGAATAATATGAAGTATTTTTATTCTTGAATATGGTTTATATCTTCATTTATGTAGATCATCTTTAATTTTTCTTAGCAATATAATTGTGTTTTACAGTTTAAATTAATCTTTAAGTGTTTATCTTTAAGTATTGTTAAATTTATCTTTTAACTATTATTTTTGCTATCATGAATGGATTTGTTTACTTTATATCATTTTCAAAGTTTGTATTTACTTAGTTTTAGAGAGAGGGGAAAGGAGGAAGAAAGAGGAGGAGAGAGACATCGATGTGCAAGAGAAACACATTGATTGGTTGCCTCTTGCACACCCCCAACTGAAGACCTGGGCTGCAACCCAGACACGTGTCCTGACCAGGAACTGAACCAGAGACCTTTTGGTTTGCAGGACGATGTCCAGTTCACTGAGCCACACCAGTCAGGGCTTAATATCATCTTCAAATTATTCACTGGTAGTACATAGAAATATAATTGATTTTTGTACATTGACTTTGGGTGCTGTAAACTTGTTAAACACTTTAGAAGTTCCAGGAGGTTTTTATTTGTTGATTTGGTAACATTTTCTATAAACAAGATCCTGTCATTCATGAATAAGAACTGTTTTATTTTTCCTTTTCATCTCTTTGTGTTTAATTTTTTTCTCTTGCTTAATTAGACTCAAAATAACTTCAGCTCAATGTGAATTGATGTGGCTGAGAGTGGCTATTATTGCCTTTTCAATCTTAAGGGGAAAGCATTCATTTTTTCACCATAAGTATGATGTTAGCTACAGATGAAAAAAATATCCTCTCTTCTAAAATATGATCTTTTATTCCCTTGTACAATATATTGCTTTATTTTTGTTCTTCATCATTCCAATAACTATCTGACTAATTTTATATATTTCTTTCCTGGTATTCTTACTTTTTGCTCCTAGCAGGCACTGGGTCTACTTTTTACTAAATAATGTTGCCTAGAAGAGTGCTCAGTAAATCTGTTGCAAATAAAGATCTAATCAGCTCAGGATATTTTCTCATTATTTAATTTTATACTTTGATTCTGAATCCATTATATCTATTTTTTTAAAAAAACTAAAAAGATAAATTTATTTCTTCTTCTTTACGATAGTTTCTCAGAAAAATATTCTCCATATCTTTTTGAGTGTTTTTATTTTCTAAACAACCAGCTTTATTGATGTATACGTTGTCCACAATAACATTGACATACTTTAAGTAGATAAGTTTGTGACTTCTGACAAATATATATAAACCTTTGAACCACAGTGTCATCAGGTTATGCAGTGTTTGTCTCCACAGGAAGGTTCTTTGCGACCCTTGACATTCCTTCTACCTACCACCCTTGCCCTGGGCATCAACTAGTCTGATTTCTATGACTAGGATTAGTTTACCTTGCTCTACAATTTTATGTAAATTGAATATGTACTATACTTTGAGTGTTTACTTATAAGACTGTAATTTCTCTGAGTTAACTGAACAGCTTTCTTTAATTATTTGAATATATAATATCAGTTTCTTTTAAGTATTTGCATGCCATATCTAATAATTGGGCCATCTCAGTGTTGATTTCTGTTGATTGCTTTTATATTGGCTATGGATTACATTTTATTATTTATTTTATGTCTGTCATCATCATCATCATCATCATCATCATCATCACATTGGATATTGTTGTTTTGCAATAGAAAGCTTGGATTCTCCTACCTTCCTCTGAAAAACATCGATTCTTTTTTTTTTTTTACCAGGCAGTTCAACTACTGGCTAATCATTTTGAATTTTATTTGCTTCCTTTTATGCTTTGTTAATATGGACATAGGAAAACTCAAGGTTTTTCCAACTTGGTCTCCTCTGGGGATCCTGTCAGAACTTGAATTAGACTCTGTGAGAATTGATATAGAATACATTGTAGTACAGAGCAGCAGCCAGCCAACAGTAATCCAGGGACCAAATTTGGCTGGCTGCATGATTTGTAAACAAAATCTTACTGAAATACTTCCAGGCTTGTTTGTTTATATATTGTTTATGGCTTCTTTAGTACTACTGTAGCTGATTTCTTAGTTCTAACAGTGTATACAGTACATAAGCTGATGCTATTTACTACTTGGCCCTTTACAGAAAAAAGTTCCTCAAGCCCTGGTCTAGGGCACAATCTTTAGTCTCTTAAATCATCTTATTTCTAGTGTTTTAGTTAGATGCCAACGTTGTACAAAAGTGCTAACAGCTTTATTCTGTCAGGACAGGTTCTCCTACTGCCCCTCCCAAAGAGCTTAAACAATTAATTTTTATTTGAGAAATGTTTAAATATGAGGAGCAGAAAAGCTCTAAAATATGCTATTAAAGTTACTATTAAAATAGTAACTTTAATAAATGCTGTTAATAAATATACCATTAAGTATATTCATTCTGGCATTTATAGAAAATATAAAAATAATATTAAATAGATTAAGAGTACATTAAATACTGAAGCCAAAATTTTTTAATTTAGTTGTTGGCACTGGGAAAGTAACAAAGAATAACACAGTTTCTGTTTTTTATTCCAATTAGTTTTCTGCTGAAATTTAAAAAGTGTGTTAAACATATTAGCAGTGCAATGAATATTTTTTAAATGTGCCTTCTGTATTCTGTGAAGAATAATTCTCTTTAAATCTCTCCTGAAAATGCCATACATTAGGGTAAATGTGGAGATATATAGCAATAATTTTTATCATACCCATGTTTTTAATAATTTAGGCGCTTTCAGGGTGTAAAGGATTTTAGCACCTGTAGCTTGGATGAATTTAAATACTTCGCTTCAAATTCTGGCTTTGATTGTCTTCATAACATCCTTCCTGTTACTCCAGTGTACAAACAAGAGAAGAAGGTGTGTGGCAATGGGAAGTTGGAAACTGGTGAACAATGTGATTGTGGCACGATACTTGTGAGTAGAAAATTGTCAGAAACTTTTTATTTTCTATATATGTGTATAATATGTGGGGCAAAAGGTAAAGACCTTGTTGTTTATAAAAATAAATTTAAAAAAGACTTATTTTGTAGAAGATGGTAGCCTTTAAGTCTTCTAATTTTTGCCTATTTTTGGAAATGGAGAGCAAAGGTTCTGAAGATAATGTTTATCTTCAGATATTGTTATTTGGCATTTTTTGGTGTATGCATCAGCTTCACACTTAGAATTAGTGACCACAAAGAGTACTGAAGGAGTTGAAGAAATATATTTCACAACAAGCAGTAACAAAAACAGATAAGGACATCTGAAGTATATAGACTATTGGCAGTGGAATAGACCTTGTTTGATAATATAATGAGAAAAAGATTTGTATTGACAGGTTATGCCCACTGAAGTGTTTTAAAATGAAATTTGTTACTTGTAGAAAATATAAAAATGTGCAATAAAGATTAAACCAATACAAAGATGAAAGATGATAGAGGAGGTATTAACAACAAAGTGAAGCAGACATGTCAAAATACCAGCCATCATAAACAAGTTAACAAACAACAAGTGCTGGCGGGGTTGTGGAGGAAAGGGAACCCTAGTGCACTGTTGCTGGGAATGTAGACTGGTGCAGCTACCATAGAAAACAGTATAGAATTTCCTCAAAAAATTAAAAATGGAACTGCCATTTGACCTGGCAATTCCATTGCTGGGATTATTCCCTAAGGATCTTGAAAAACCAATTCAAAAGAACCTATGCACCCCAATGTTCATAGCAGTGCCCATGAGTAAATGAGTGGATCAAAAAACTGTGGTACAGGCCAAGACAAAGAAATATGGCCCAAATGAAAGAACAGAGTGAAGCCTCAGAAAGAGGGCTAAGCAAGGAGGAGATCACCAACCTATCTGATGGAGAATTTAAAGCCCTGGTAATCAAAATGCTCATGGATCTGCTTGAATTTGGTCAAAAAATGAAAAAACAAATGAAGGATACCCAAAGTGAAATAAAGTAGAATGTTCAGGAAAACAGCAGTTACAGGAAGGAAACCAGGACTCAAAGCAATGATTTAGAATGTTGGAAAAAGGGAAAAATAAACATCCATCCAGCACAGAATGAAGAAACAAGAATTTGAAAAAGTGAAGAGACTCTTACAAACTTCTGGGACAACCTGAAATGTTCCATTATCCGAATTATCCAGAAGGAAAAGAGGAAGACCAAGAAATTGAAAACTTATTTGAACAAATAATGAAGGAAAACTTTCCCACTCTAGCAAAGGAAATAGACTTTCAAGAAGTCTGGGAAGCTCAGAGAGTCCCAAAGAAGTTGGACCCAAAGAAGAACACATCAAGGCACATCATCATTAAATTACCCAAGATTAAAGACAAAGAGAGAATCCTAAATGAAGAAAGAGAATTACCTACAAAGGAGTGCCCATAAGTCTATCAGCTGATTTCTCAAAAGAAGCCTTGCAGGCAAGAAGGGACTGGAAAGAAGTATTCCAAGTCAAGAAAGGCAAGGACCTACATCCAAGATTCCAGGAATCCAGCAAAGCTATCATTTAGAATGGAAGGGCAGATAGAGTGCTTCCCAGATAAGGTCAAGTTAAAGGAGTTCATCATCACCAAGCCATTATTATATGAAATGTTAAAGGGACTTATCTAAGAAAAAGATAAAAAATATGTACAGTAAAATGACAACAAACTCACAACTATCAACAACTGAAC
Organism: Trachops cirrhosus; assembly: GCA_028533065.1. NCBI lineage: Eukaryota > Metazoa > Chordata > Mammalia > Chiroptera > Phyllostomidae > Trachops > Trachops cirrhosus. Next base: position 10,940 of record JAPYXV010002183.1, read on the forward strand.
CTAAAAGAAAATAAAAACAATGAAAACAAAAGCTAAGCAAACAACTGGAACAGGAACAGAATCAGAGAAATGGGCATCACATGGAGGAATTTCAGTAGGGAGGGGGAAGGGAGGAATAGGGGGGAAGGCACAGGGAAGAAGAAGCATGGTTAGTAGGCATAAGGTAGATGGGGAGAGATAAAAAGTGGTATGGGAAACAGAAGATTCAAAGAACTTGTATGTATAACCCATGGATATGAACTAAGGGGGGCGTAATGCTGGAGGGTTGGGGAGCAGGACTGAGTGGGGATAGAAGGGGAAAATTGGGAAAATGGTGATAGTATAATCAATAAAAGTATTAAAAAAACAAACTGTGGTACATTGACAATGGAATACTATGCAGCAGAAAGAAAGAAGGAACTTCTACCCTTTGTGACAGTATGGATGGAACTGGAGAGCATTGTGCTAAGTAAAATAATCCAGGCAGTGAAAGACAAATACCATATGATCTCACCTTTAAGTGGTTCCTAATAACAAAACAATCAACCAAAATATAACTGGAGACATTGAAATAATGAACACATTGACAGTAAACAGAGTGGAGGGAGGAAGGGGATAATGAGAAAAAGAAGAAGGGTCATCAAGGGACGTGTGTAAAGGACCCATGGACAAAGCCAAAAGAGGACTGGAGTGAAGAGGGGGATGAGTAGGGGAGGCATTTTGAAACTCATTTCATAAAATGGCTTTTGGTCTTTAGTCAAAACCAGGTGAAAAATTAAAAGAAATGAAAATCCCATTAATATCTTCCCTGAACAGTATATAAATAGTTTAATGTCTTGATTAAGTTGGGCTTATCCCAGGAATATGGGGTTGTTTTAAGATATGAAACTTCTCAAGAATTGTGAATAAACACATTTTTGCATTTATAAAAAGAAAGTCATTCATTGTTATTCAACATAATAGAATATATGAAGGAAAAAACATTTAAGAAAATTTAGCACCAATTCATTTATAATATCAGTACTTTAAGAATAGAAGGGAACCTCCTAACTCTAATAAAGTGCACCTCTGAAAAACTACCACTATCATCATAATTACTGGTGAAGGACTCAAAGTTTTCCCTCTATACCTGGAGCAAGGCAAAGATGTTACTCTCCTCTCTTCCATTTAACATTGCAGTAGATACTACAGCCATTGTAGTAAGGCAACATGCAGAAGCACATCATGATTGGAAAAGAAGATGTAAAACTATCTTTAATCAAATTCAACTCAGCCAGAGGACCAGAGAATCCTAAGCAATCTCCCCTGAAAAAGCTACTAAAACCAATTAGTGAACTGAAGTCACTAGATACAAGGGCAGTATACAAAATTCAATTGGATTTCTAATGTAAGCAATAAAAAATGGAAAATAAAATAAAAAGTACAATTCCATAAACATTGTTTCAAAAATGTGAAATATATTCATATACTTAGCAAAATATGTGCAAGACCTGTACAATAAAAACTGACATAGCTCAGCAAATGAAAGAAGATTGTAATGAGAGATGACATACTCACTTTCATGGAGTGAAAGACACAATATCGGTAAGATGTCAGCTCTGTATAAATTATATATTTAGTCAACACAATCCCAACCCAAACTCACCCATCTTTTTGTAGAAGTTGATGATCTATACTACAATTTATCTGGAAATGCAAAAGACAAAGCCTTTTATTTTTTTAAAAAAAGGGTGGAACACATAGATTAATTTTCCTTAAATTTGAAAAATTTTTATAAAGTTACAATAGTCAAGATGAGGTGGTATTGGCCAGAGCATGAATATATACCTTACTGGGCCAGTGTAGAGGATCCAGATATAAAATAATGTGTATACAGTCAACTGATTTTTTGCCAATCTGTCGAGGCAATTTAATGGGTGAAGAAAATCTTTTGACAAGGGTGTTGTATGAATTGGATTGGATATCCATGTAAATAAAATAAACCTTAACTCTCTGCATACACAAAAATTAACTTGAAATGGATCAAAGACCTAAATATAACAGCTAAAATTCTAGATCTTTTAGTATAAAATGTAGGAGACAATCTTTTTGACCCTGTGGTAGGCAAAAATTTCTTAGCACAGCAAATAAGAATGAGGTTTAAAAAATGATAAATTGTACTTCATCAAATTTAGAGATCTTTTCTCTTAGACTCTCTTAAGAAAAATAAAACAGCAAGGCTCCAGAATGGGGGACAATATTTACAAGTCATGTATATTCAGATGTATATGAATATATACAAATATTCAAAAACCAATTTAAAAATACAAAAAGAGGTGAGGCCCAGGCCCCGCAGGTAGGAGAAGTGAGCGCCCCTCGGGACCCAGAGACTGCGCACCCGTGGACCCGGAAAAGCCCAGGCACTCCCCGGGACCTGTGAGGCCCAGGCCCCGCAGGTAGGAGAAGTGCGCGCCCCTC
>JAPYXV010002184.1:0-13374 GCA_028533065.1 Trachops cirrhosus
AGGTCAAGTTAAAGAAGTTCATCATCACTAAGCCTTTATTATATGAAATGTTAAAGGGATTTATCTAAGAAAAAGAAGATGATCAAAAGTATGAACAGTAAAATGACAATGAACTCACAACTATCAACAACTGGACCTAAAAACAAAAACAAAAACAAACTAAGCAAACAACTAGAACAGGAACAGAATCACAGAAATTGAGACCGTATGGAGGGTTTTCAGTGGGGACGGGGAGAATGGGTGGAAAAGGTACAGGGAATAAGAAGCAAAATTGGTAGGTACAAAATAGACAGGGACAAGTTAAGAATAGTATAGGAAATGTAGAAGACAAAGAACGTATATGTACAACCCATGGACATGACCTAAGAGGGGGATGCTGGAGGGTGGGAGGTACAGGGTGGAGGGTGATAAAGGGGAAAAAATTGGGACAACTGTGATAGCATAATCAATAAAATATACTTTAAAAAGTTAATATCCAAAATTAATTTAAAAACTTAACATGAAAAAAATAAACAACCCAATTAAAAAGGGAAAAGACCCGAATAGACACTTCTACAAAATGGACCTACAGATGGCCAATAGACATATGAAAAGATGCTCAACATCAGTAATCATCAGAGAAGTGTAAATTAAAACCACAATAAGATATCATCTCACACCTGCCAGAATAACTATCATCAATAAATCAACAAAAAACAAGTGCTGATGAGGATGTGGAGAAAGGAGAATACTTTTGCACTGTTGGTGGGAATGCAGACTGCTACAGCCACCATGGAAAGCAGCATGGAGATACTTCAAAAAATTAAAAATGGATCTGCCTTTTGACCCAGCAATCCCACTTCTGGGAATATATCCAAAGGAACCCAAAACACTAATTCAAAAGAACATAAGCACCCCTATGTTCATTGCAGTGTTATTTACAATCGCTGAAATATGGAAGCAGCTCAGGTGTCCATCAGTAGGTAAGTGGATAAAACAACTATGGGCCATTACACCTGGAATGCTACTCAGCCATAAAAAAAGAAGAACATTTTACCCTTTGCAAGAGTGTGGATGGACCTGGAGAATATAATGCTAAGTGAAATAAGCCAGCCAGAGGCAGATAAATACCATATGATTTCACTCACATGTGGAATCTAATGAACAAACTGAACTAGCAAGGAAAATGGGGACAGACTCATAGATGGAGAGCAGGATGACAGCTAGTGGGGGGTGACATGAGAGGGTGGAGAGATTGAACAAAAAGGAGAAATGACTCATGGACATGGACAACAGTGTAGTGATTTCTGGGGGGAGGGGGTTATAAGGGGACTAAATGGTAATGGAAAAAAACACAATAAAGATTAAATTTTTAAAAAGATAGACCATATCTTTGGTCATCCAATCACTCGATTGTACCCCTGAAACTAATATAACATTGTATGTCAACTATTACTAGAAGATAATTTTTAAATATTTAAAAAACAAATCTCAGTGCATTTATTTTAAAATTTTAATAATACTTATTCTGTTCTGTGACCATAATAGACTCAAACTAGAGATAAGTAACTGAAATACAACAGAAAAAGTCTCCAATCACTTGGAAATTGAACGACACATCTCCAGATACTCCATGGATCAAAGAGGAAATCTCAAAGGAAATAAAAACAATATATAGAAATGAATTAACATAAAAACATAACATGTATAAATTTGTGGGTTGCAGTGAAAGCAAGGTGGAGAAAGAAATTTAAAGTACTTCCATTAGAAAGGGAAGATCACAAGTCGATAATCTAAGTTTTATCTAAAAAAAAGAAAAAGAAGTGCAAAGTAACCTGAAAGCAAGCACAAAGCAAGTAATAAATATGAGCAGAAATCAATAAAATTGAAAATAGAAAAAAACATAGACAAGACTATTTCTTAAAAATACAATAAAATTGATAGCAAGACTGAGAAAGATAAACAGAAAAGAAAACAAAACCACCAGTTTCCAAAAGAAATGAGGGTGGCATCACAACAGATCCTGCAACCATTAAAATGATAATAAGGAAATACTATGACAATTTTATGGCCATAAGTTAAAAAAAATTTAGAAGACATTGACTGATTCTTCAAAAACCACAAACTCAGCCACAGTGAAATAAATAAACTGAATAAGCCTGTAACCATTAAAGATATTAAACTTGTAATTAAAAGGTGACCAGAGGGGAGAGGTGAGGGAATTTCAGGGGAAAAGGGGAAGGGTTTGCAGGAACAAGTATAAAGGACACATGGATAATAACAAGGCAGGGGTGGAAACTGGAGAGAGGTGGGGAGGGCTGGGGTGTGAGCTGGAATGGTGGTAAAAGGCAGAAAACTGTACTTCAACAACAACTAAAATAAAATAATAAAAACCTCACAAAAAAATCTCCAGGACCACCCAGACAGTATCACTGAGGTTCGCATTTCTGGATGAAAGGGGCATTCTCTTTGGGACAGAGTGTCTGCCTCTTGGGGACTGTGGTTCCCCAATGTGAAAGAGACCATTGCCCACAACCTGCCTGAGGTGATTTTAAAAGAGAACCTTGTAATTTATTTGCCCCAAAATACAAGCATCTATGCCTGGCATTTATTTCCTCTCCCTCTTTCTTGTGCCTTATATCCTGAGCTCATCAAGACCATAGATTCATTGCTCTAGCTCCAGGGCTTCTGATGTTAACAATGGCCTGGAAGTACATTTCACAGGCTCCAGCTGCAGAACACCCCACCGTTTGCATGGTTTTGTCCAATCACTAGCCAGGAGAAGGAAAGATATGAGAGGATCCTGAAAAAAAAAAGGGTAATGACAGGAATGTCGGGTATGTCCAAATTGGACTTCCAGAAGCAACAGACTTGGCTGCTCAGGTTGAAGTTAAGGAGGTTGAGTAGCCATGCAGGACATCCCTCTGATACCAAGTTTGGTGGGGGGTGGAAAGCAAGGAAAAATGGTCTAGATCTCATACTCTGGCAGAGACAGGCCTGAGCAGGAGGGATATAATTAAAGCAGCAAGCTTTCTTTAGATAAAACACTAACTGTAATGAATTTAAAAATAATGACATTTTAAGCTTTTTATTAGGAGATGTTCCCAGGTTTGATCTTGGCCCTGGTTCCTGGCTGCATAATCTACAATTGTTACTGAACCTGTAAAATGGAGATAATGATATAGTTTTCCTTACAATTGTTGTGAGAATTAAATGAAAATGTTCAATAAATATAAGGTGTCCTACACAAAAATAGATAGAAAGAAAAGTGGAGACAAAAAACTAATAGAAACCAAAATAACCACTATCTAGGTTATTTTAAACAGTTTTATCAAAGTGTAGTTGACATACAACAATAAGCTGCATTTACTTAAAGCCTAATGATTTGATAAATTTTGATGTATGTACATATCTGAAAAAACCATCAGCACTATCAGAACAAGGAATTCACTTTGTAATCCGCTCTCCTTCCTCTCCCCAATTCTTAACTACCATGATAGCATTTTTGGTTCTTACTTCTTTCATCCACATAATCATTTTGAGATTCATCTGTGGTCTTGTATTAATACCTGGTTCCTGTGTAGTAAAAAGGAATGAGGTATTTGGGTTGTTTTCAGATTTTTGTCTATTCAAATAGTGCTGCTGAGAATATTTGGCCAAAAGTCTTTTTACAGACATATACTGTAGTTTCGCTTGCGGGTTATTGCCTAGAATGGGACTAACTGGATAACAACCTGTGTGTATAATTAACTTCTTAAGAATCTGCCCAGCAGTTTTTCAAAGTGATTGCACCATTTACATTTTACATTTCTACTAGTAGTATGTATGTTCATTTTTCCACAACCTCACCAACACTTAATATGGCCAGCATGATTCATTTTAGACATTTTAATTGGTGTGTAGTGTTATCTTGTGTTTTTAATCTTTATTTCCTTAGTAATTAATGATTGAGCATCTTTTTCATGTGCTTATTTGCCATCAGTATATGTTTTATGATGAAGTGTCTATTCAAACCTTTTGCCTATTTTATGTTGGGTTATTCGTTTGTTACTAAGGTTTCAGAATTTTGTTACATATTGTGAATACGGGTCCTTTATCAGACAAATGTTTTTTGCAAAGCTTTTATTCCAGTCTGCAGTTTATCTTCTCATTCTGTAAAGTGTCTTTTTTTAAGGTTTTATTTATTGAGTTTTAGAGAGAGGGGAAGGAAGGGAAAAAGATAGGAAGAGAAACATTAATGTGTGGTTGCTTCTCACACGCCCCCTATCAGAGACCTGGTTCACAACCCAGGCATGTGCCCAAGAATCGAACGAGTGACCTTTGGGTTTGTGGAACAATACCCAACCCACTGAACCACACCAGGAACTTATATGCATGACCCATGGACATGAACAAAGGTGGGGGGATTGCCTGAGGGAATCAGGGGTCCTGGATTGAAGGGGGGCAAAGGGAGAAAAATCAGGACAACAGTAATAGCATAATTAATGAAATGTAATTCAAAAAAAATCAAAACAAAGAAAAATTAGCCATGGTGGAAGGAATTGGCAAATACTAAGGTAAAAGCCTTTTTTTTTCTTGTCTATCTCAACACATCACAGGCTTAGGTTTTAACTACTCTAGCAGTTTGGAGAGGACAAAAGCACTATCACTGTCAGCTGCTGTTCTCAAACTGAACTGCTATGTTTTTCATTAAATATCTGCTGGCTATTTTGTTGTTCTGTCCTACAGTTATCACATGCTAAGCCATTACTTTCTCCTTTTATTGTCACACAGATGCCAACAGGTCTTGTGGGTGTTGGTGGTTTGTCTCCACCCACATGTATTTTAAGGTCTGTCAGAATAGATTGTCATCATGTTTTATTGCAAATGTTGTTGATGGAAATTTTTGGTTTTTCTATCCAGTTGCTCTGTTTTTAAGTGGCGATTAAGAGAGACTAATAAACTGTGTTACTACAACCACCATTTCTCTCTACCACCTAGATTTCAGTCTTGTTAATTTTATCATATTTGCTACATCTATTTTTAAATTATTTAAAAGTAAATAATTAGCCCTGGCTGGTGTGGCTCAGTGGATTGAGCGCCAGCCTGGGAACCAAAGGGTCACAGGTTTAACTCCCAGTCAGGGCACATGCCTGGGTTGTGGGCCAGGTCCCCTGTGGGGGATGTAAGAAAGGCAACCACACATTGATGTTCCTCTCCCTCTCTTTCTCCCTCCTCTAAAAATAAATACATAAAATCTTAAAAAAAATAAAAAATAAATAAAAGTAAATAATTAAAAATACTCTTTCAATTTCCTCTGAAATAATTTAGTATGTTTCTCTTTAAATTCTTTAAATTGATTTGAAAGAGAGAGAGAGAAACATTGATCTGTTGTTTCACTCACTTACACATTCATTGGTTGATTCTTGTATGTGCCTTGACTCGGGAAGGAACCCACAATCTTGATGTATCAGGATGGAACTCTAACCAAATGAGATACCTGGCCAGGGCTAGTATGTTTCTCTTTAAGAAAAGAAATTTTTTTTCTCAACAAAAAGTATCATACTATTACCAAAACTGAAAAAATTAACAATTCCCCAATATTATCATCTCACAGTCAGCCCCTATGTAGATTACTTTTTATTGTCCTCACAATAGTTTTAAAAGTGGGATATTTTTCAAACCAATGTTCACAAGTTGTATTGTGTTTAAAGGATCTCTTAATCTAGAATGACCTCCATCACAAATACAGTTTTTCTTTATTTTTAGATTATGATATTTTTCTATGGAATTAAAAGACAGTGCATTGTGTTTTACAGTATGTCTGAAAGTAGCTATCTATTTTAAAGATAAGAACATTGAAAAATTATCATATAACTGTGTCTTATAACTATACTCCATCCTTCATGGGATATGCCATTATAAGTTTTATTAAGCATTTCAATGGGCAATAAGGAAAATAATACAATGAAACTCCTGTATCTATCACTTCCTTCAACAATCATTGACTTGCTACCCTTCTTGTTTTCATTAATTCCTTATACTCCCTTCAAAAGAACTATAATTAAAAATGTTGGATTACATCTTCTCTACTGTCCTAGGCAGATGTCACACAATAATGAGGACACCACCCTAGGGAAACACATGAGAATACACCAAGCAATACCTTATGACTGGCATTAGCAATAAAGTGGAATGTGAAAATAAGAGGTGGAGGTCACATCTGTTGCCAAACACTACATTGAGAAATGGTTGCACCTACCAAACGTAAAGACATTTTTTGGACAATCATAAACATTTATATAGGTTTAGGTTTAGGATGATATTATGGAATTTTGTTGGCCATTATAATAGAGTTGTGAGTTCCCACGAAAATACCTTTAATTTCTAGAGATGGAATTTGAAGTATTTGGATGTGGAATATTAGGAAGCTGAGGCTTGTTTTAAACACTCCACTAGGGGTCCCTGCCCTCCACTTCCAGATAAACTAGGCCCTTTCCTTAACTTCCTTCTTTCACTCTCAGAAGATCCTATAATTCTTGTTTTCACCTCCATAGAGCAATCTACCACAAAGCAAATAATAAAATATTTGTGGAGATGGTGACCAAGCTGCAGCAAGGTCATGTGTTTCCTTGTGCCTTAATCTCAGTCTGGAGTTTGGGGGCAGGGCTCAGAGCCCTCACAATTCAAACTTCAGGAAATTATCCCATTTTGATTTTTATTTTAAAATTTAATTATTTGAATAAAAATACTAACATCATGGTTCAGAATGCAAAAAGTTACATAGGATAGATGGCAAATAATTTCCCTAAACTCTTGTCTCCCATTTGTGTTCTGCACAAGTTTGGTAAGTAACAACTGTTATTAAATAATTTATGTATCCTCCCAGAGGTATTTACATATGCACTAGTATGGATATATATACCCCCCATTTTTAATACAAAGGTGGCAGAAAACATTGTAAATGGTTTTGCCCCTTCCTTTACTTGTTGTGATATATCGTAGAGATGACATGAGCCCAGAGACCACAGCAGAGCTGAGGCAAAGGGATTCTGCCAAGACCATTTTTAGTTTAAAATGATGTGGTCAATCAGTCAAAACCAAATAAGTATGAACTTTGGCCCCCTTTTCTAAGATGGAACATCAGGCTTCCGTGTGGGCAAAAATTAGAGAGGCCAAAAGACAGGAACCACAGGAACTACCCTAACCTCAGGAAAACAAGATGCCCTAGGGTGGTGGTGTTCAAAGTTATGATTAGCATCTCAGACAGTGTTCCCTAGCCTAAAGGTCATATATCTAAATTAGGGACTTTGAAAACATATTGCTTGCTCTTGAAGTTCTGCAGATTCTTGGTGGGGTGTTTTAATAGATGGATAGGATGTGTTTTCCTTATATTTTCATGTTTTGTTTTAAATCCTATCTCAGAAGTAGAATTATAAGGTCTGTGTCAGGTAGAACCCTGAAGGTAGAACCCTGGCTTCCAGAAAGAACTGTGTCTTGGAGGCCCAGAAGTTCTTGAGAAATTGGTGTAGGTGAGAGACAATTGAAATGCTTTTTCTCAAGCTTAGGCCCTAGCTTTGCACTGATGATCTTGGAACCAGAGAGGCAAGAGGAAAAATGCTTCTCAATTCAGATCTTTACAACCAGTAAACTTGTAAGGAGGCTAAGTTAAAGAAGACTGTAACAAAAGTCCTCCAAGAAGCAGTGTGCTCCCTTTCACTGGGGGAAAGGGGAAGCTAGCAGGCTGCCACCTGGCATGCAGAGGGCAGCATTTTTTTTTGTCTAAAGGGTTCACTTTTTTAGTCACAGATTTGTCATGTTTTCCCCAATCCTTGTCAGGAACCTTAAGAGGATGGGACTGTGTGGAGATCTCCATTGTTTTCTTACAACACTCAGAGTAAAGTCCAGTAGCCTTTCCTTGGTTCACAAAACTCTGCAGGATCTCCCTTCTCCCTTCACTCCAATTCAATCCTGCTACTCTTCACTTGCTCACTGGGCATCCTCCCTGTACCTTGGAACATGTACTTCCTGCCTTCCCAACTCAAGGTGTTTATATTTGCTGTTCCCTCTGCCTGGAAATGTCTCCACACCCTTCCCTTGAGAACTGTAGAGCTTGCTCATCTTGTTTGGGGCCCTGGAAGTTCTTCCTATACTTAAAGAAGCATCTACCACCCCTTCACTCTTTCTGCCCCTGTGCCTTTTATTATTATTTTTTGATAACACAGTTATCAACATGATGTCAAATGCTGTTTTTCTGTTCACTGCCCTTTTGTACCATTCATAACAGAAGTCGACGAGAGACTTGCATGTCTTTCATGACATAGCAGACAATAAATGGGTGCCAAGTGAATGCAAGATAAACATTGCACCAGCATCCACCCCATTTCTACTGGCTTCGGATAGCCAGCTGTCTCCAGCTCAATTTCCCTTTCCCTCCGCAGCAGAAAACTTTGGATCCATGGATTAAGGACCTGCATAATAGGGCTAAGGAGTTTTTAAAATGTGAGTTTAGGGACCTCTGCTGGCTGACTTAGCTCATAGAAACATGTCTGGGCTTTGAAGCTTCTGGTCCTTCATTGGTATAATCTGGAGATACTTGTCAAGTAATTTGAAATGCAACATTTTGAGAGGCAGCAGAGTTGAATGCTTTGCTTACTCAACATCTGTCTTTTTTTTCCTCTGGCCCAGGGAAACAGAAAGCCAGTGAACAGTTGAGAGAAGCCCATGGCCTCTGGGAGAACAAACAGAAGGAAATAGATTCATGTAAGGGGTGTAAGAAGAACAGGTTAAGTCCTATGGCATCTCTCACTAGTTAAATCCCCCTTTATCCCTAAACTCTGGGGTTGAGACACATAGATCTTCTAATGTGGCCCCAAGGCCTGCTTGGGTGTTCTGCCACCAATTTGACTTCAACTTCTACCTCTTACCACCCTTCCATTGTGATGACAACAAAAACACACACAGAGTTCTCGCTCACCTTATGGACTTTTCACTATCTGTTCCCTCTGCCTGTGGTGCTTGCTCTTCACCCCTCACAATCTACCTGTCCTCTCTAAAGCTTCTAATTCAGCTCTCAGCTCAAACCTCAGCTCCTTATAGAGGCTTTAACTCATCTTCCCATCTATAAAACAGCACCTGCCATCACCTGATCATTCCCCATAACTTGCTTGATATTTTTCTTTATAACCCTTATCTCTAACTGACTTGATATATTTACATCTTTTAAGTATATTTTATTGATTATGATATTACAGTTTCCCAATATTTCCCCTTCGTCCCCCCTCCACCCTGCATCTCCAAACCCTCCAGCATTCCCCTCCTAAGTTCATGTCCATAGGTTATACATACAAGTTCTTTGACTTCTTTGTTTCCTATACCATTCTTAACCTCTCCCCATCTATTTTGTACCTACCAATTATGCTTCTTATTCCCTGAACCTTCCCCTACATTCTTCCCCTCTCCCTCCCCACTGAAATCTCTCTATGTGATCTCCATTTCCCTGAGTCTGTTCCTGTTACAGTTGATTGCTTAGTTTTTGTTTTCCTTTTCTTAGGCTCAGTTGTTGATAGTTGTGAGTTTGTTGTCATTTTACTGTTCATAGTTTTTTATTTTCTTCTTTTTCTAAGATAAGTCCCTTTAACATTTCACATAATAAGGGCTTGGTGATGATGAACTCCTTTAACTTGACCTAATCTGGGAAGCACTTTACCTGACCTTCCATTCTAAATGATAGTTTTGCTGGATATAGTAATCTTGGGTGTAGGTCCCTTGCCTTTCATGACTTGGAATACATCCTTCCAGCCCCTTCTTGCCTGCAAGGCTTCTTTTGAGAAATCAGCTGATAGTCTTATGAGAACTCCTTTGTAGGTAACTGTCTCCTTTCTTCTGCTGCTTTTAAGATTCTGTCTTTATCTTTCATCTTGGGTAACTTAATGATGATGCGCCTTGGTGTTTTCCCCTTTGGGTCCAATTTCTTTGGGACTCTCTCAGCTTCCTGGACTTCCTGGAAGTCTATTTCCTTTACTAGATTGGCGAAGTTTTCCTCCATTTTTTGTTCAAGTAAGTATTCAATTTCTTGCTCTTCTTCTCCTTCTGCCAACCTATGATTCTGATGTTAGAGCGTTTAAAGTTGCCCCAGAGTTTCCTAAGCCTCTCCTCATTTTTTTTGAATTCTTGTTTCTTCATTCTGTTCTGGTAGGATGTTCATTTCTTCCTTTTGTTCCAAATCATTGCTTTGAGTCCTGATTTCCTTCCTTGCACTGTTGGTTCTCAGTATATTTTGCTTTATTTCACTTTGGGGAGCCTTCATTTCTTCCTTCATTTTGTGACTGAGCACAGTCAGTTCTGTGAGCATCTTGATTACCAGTGTTTTGAACTCTGCATCAGATAAGTTGGCTATCTCCTCATCACTTAGCCTTTTTTCTGGAGTTTTGATCTGTTCTTTCATTTGGCCATATTTCTTTTTCTCGGTGCCCCTGTTATGTTGTAAGGGGGTGGGGCCTTAGGTATTCACCTGAGTGAGGCAACCCTCTTTGCTGCCACCCTCTTTGCATTGTGGCACTGTTGGCATGGGTGAATGTTTCTTTAACTCCTTGGTTGTTGGAGTTCCGTGAAGTTTGATTTTCTGGCACTTCTGGTTGTTTATTGTTTTTAGATTGGTTGCTATCCTTCTTTTGGTTGTTCAAGGAAGTGAAGTATTTCTACCTATGCCTCCATCTTGGAAGGAACTCCCTGATATATTTACATCTTCATTATCATATTTCTGCAATGAGATGTACAGTTTGTATGAAACCATTTTCATTCTGCACCATACACACACTGACATTTGTAAATGTTGTCATCTTTTAGCACTTACAGGGAATGTGGGCACATATAGAGGAGAGGGCTGGTCTCAGAGTGATCTTCAACAGGTGAAAGAGATGGGATACAAGAAGACATTCACACTCTCCTACGTCTGTACAAAACCTTTCATGGGACATAAAGCAAGCCCCTTCCCATGAAGTTGGAATTGTGGGGGTAGGATCAGTGTGTGGTCCCTAAGGTCTGAAAGTGTCACTTTTTTGCCTGGTGAATCTAAAGCAGCTGTACCTGGAGGGGGTCTTGAGGGAAAAGCAGAGTGTTTCATTCTGTTTCTCTCTCTCTCTCTCTCTCTCTCTCTCTCTCTCTCTCTCTCTCTATCTATCTCCTCCTCCTCCCCCTCCTGCCATCCTTCCCTCCTTTTACCTCCCCTCTGTCTCCCTCTAAAATCAATAAACATTTTAAAAATTGGAAAAAAAAGAATAGAGTTACCATATGACCCAGGAACCCCTCTTCTGGGTATCTACCTGAAAAAATTGAAAACAGTTATTCACAAAGATATATGCACCCCTATGTTCATTGCAGCATTATTAATGATGGCCAAGACATGGAAACAACCAGAGTGTCCTTTGATAGATGATTGGATAAAGAATATGTGGTACATATATACAATGGAATACTACTCAGCCATAAAAATGATTGTATACTGCCATTCACAACAACATGGATGGATCTTAAGAATATCATGCTAAGCAAAATAAGTCTGACAGAAAAAGTTAAGAACCATATGACTTCATTCATATATTGGACACAAAACTGAAAGCTACAAATTATCAAACAAGAAGAACAAACAAAAACTCATAGATACAGGCAACAGTATGGTGGTTACCAAGGGAAAGGGGGGTGGCAGTAGTAAAGGGTAAAAGGATCAAATATATGGTGATAGAAGAAGATTTGACTGGTGACAAGTACAAAACACAATATACAGATGATAAATCATAGATTTGTACACTTGAAACCTATATAATCTTATTAACCAATGTCACCCCAATAAATTTAATTAAAAAAATAAAAATATATATAAAACAGTATATTTAATTTTTAAAACATTACTTTTGAGCCAAGCGCTTTATTAAATACTTTCATTGCTGTATTTAAATCTTACAATATGACTATGACAAAAATCCTTTTTTTTATGCCAATCCCACATGTAGGATAACTGGAGTCAAGTGAAATGTAGGGGGTCGTAAAGTCATACTTCCAGTAGGAAATGGTGGCTAAAAGCACAACCTTGATTCTAAATACCATTCTACACTAAAATAAAACAGGGCTCCTTGGAAAGGGGCTGATTCCAGGGCTAGAACTGGGAAAGTACAAGAAGAGCTCACAACATCTTGCTATGTAAAAAGAAGTGTTCAAAGAAAAATGGGGTCATATGAAAAGGATACAGGAACATCCTTGCTGGTGTTGCTCAGTTGGTTCGACCATTGTCCTGTACACCAAAAGTCTGAAGGTTCCATACTCTGTCAGGGCACATACCTAGATTGTAGGTTCATTCAATCCCTGGTCAGGGTGCATAGGGGAGGCATCCAGTCAATTATTGTCTCTCACATCAGTGTTTCTCTCTCCTTTCCTCTCTCTATAAAATCAATAAACATACTTTAAAAAATTTTAAAAACATATGGGAACAAGATTCAAAGGGCTTGCACTAACCAAATCTGAGAAAATTTGAACATCAAAATAAATCATGATGGCAATGGGTTATTACCCAGTGAATAAAATATATATCCATTAGCCAATACTGATATAAAGATATAAATAATTAATAAATAAGGGTAACAGAAAATCTGTTCATCACAGAAGAATTCCAACTAGTAAATGGGGGGGAAATGGAGTTAGAAACACATAACTTTTTAACACGTATATTAATGATTTAAAGCAAAAATTCATCAATGGCTGACAGAACAGGATATTTCCATAGTCTCCGAGTATCTTCCCACAAAATATTTAGGTTGGCAGAGGGAAAATATTAACTTTACATTGTAGTGGCCTAGTGAATACAATCTTAGCAAAGTAATAAATTTAATATTATGTGCCAACTGATACAATGCACTGAGAAGGATATATATCACTCTTATGTCATTCCTGGCACACAAAAAATGTGTAAGTTGAATCTCACATGAGGATAGAAAATCAGGCAAACCCAAATTGAGAGACAGTCTGGTAAATACCCCATACTTTTTTTTTTGTATTTCATTTCATTTTATTTTTTTATTGTTGTTCACATACAATTTTCTGCCTTTTCCCCCCACCCCAGTCCAATCCCCCAGCCCTCCCCAACTCCCTCCCATTTCCACCCCATCCCCTATTATTGTCCATGTGTCCTTTATAACTGTTCCTGCAAACTCTTCACCCTTTTCCCCTGAAATTCCCTCTCCTCTCCTTTCTGGTCACTTTCAGCCTGTTCTCTATTTCAGTGTCTTTGGTTATATTTTGCTTGCTTGTTTGTTTTGTTGATTAGGTTCCTGTTAAATGTGAGATCATGTGGTATTTGTCTTTTACCGCCTGGCTTACTTCACTTAGCATAATGCTTTGCAGTTCCATCCATGCTGTTGCAAA
>JAPYXV010002185.1:0-13371 GCA_028533065.1 Trachops cirrhosus
TAAAATAAAATAAAATAAAATAAAATAAAATAAAATAAAATAAATAAATAAAGATAAGTTAGAGGCAACTGTAATGTAGCCAAGAATGTATGGTGGTAGCCATATAGGTGAAAGGAGAGGGAGAGAAGGGAGAAAGGAGGAAGGAATGAATGTACTTTTTGCACAATAAACTTTTGAACCAAAATTCAATTTCACTACATTATTATCAGCAGCATGTAGTGTGATGTTCTAAGGTTTGCACAGAATTTAGCCAGAGGGATATCGGGAACCATCAGGGAGATTTCACAGAGAAAGGAACAATTAAACTGGGCTTAGAGGGATATAGAGAAACTCACCAGGCTGACAAGAAATACAAAGCTAACAAGAGCAGGAATGTAAATAAGAAACTGTGAAGTGTGATGGTACGGTAATTCAGAGTGACTAGAACCTTCCGTGGATGGAGTGGAATGACTGACTGCAATTCAAGCTGGAAGAGGAAGCTGGGTCAGTTTATAAAGTCTCACCCATAATGTGCTAACAAATTCAATTTATTTTGTATAAATATGTGTAACAGCAACTGAGAACAGAATAGAGAAGGCCAGGGCACTATAGATGTAGTTGTTGAGTTTTTAGTAGGTACAGTGGAATAACGATGTGCTTTAAAGCCTGAGTAATTGCAGACAGACTAAGAAGTTACTGCAAAATATTGCATATTTACTGTGCAGTTGAGCAGTCCAGAGCTAGTGTCTTCAAAGGAAAAGTATACCCAAGACAGAAAAGAGACATTATTCTAAGCAAACCTGACTAATCCTCTAACCCCTGTCCTAGGAAGAACAACAGGAAGATTACCCCTAGATTATGCTTCCGTCCAGCCAGTAATTCTTTGTATTTAGTCTATGTGCCTATGCTCAAGTTCACTGATAAGAAACAGTGTTCATTCTTTCAATGCACATTTAGTTTTCCTCAGCTAATTCTTTTTTATTAATAATTTTTCATTAAAAAACCTTTTGGATTATTAAGGGCGCTTACATGCGAAACACTCAACTGACGCCTGCATCCAAAGTAGACCAGTTAAACAAGCTTCTAGTAAAGAGACAATTCACATCTAAGATATGCAATACTGTTACGGATATTTCCCCTTTAAACTCACAGGTCCTAGAACTCTAAGGAATACTTCCAAGCTTGCCAACTACTTTGTCCTAAATTTGAGGAGTCTCAGGCAACCAGACCCTTTTTCTCTTATGTTACCAGAATGGGATTAGAATTAATTTGCCATTCTGTGACACCACATACTTATCAACTGCACGTCTCTCCAGGAGTCCCTGTCAGGCCTGAGTGGAGGTTCAGGTACATGCAGGCTGTCTCCTGTGAGAAACGTGAACACACCTCGCCTGGATTCTACCGTGCTCTGGGGGCTGCCGCTGCACTGGTGCGTTTTGAATGCTGGCATGCTCTGCATTCCACTTTTTTATCCAAGCCCAGAAATCCTTCCCAAATGACCTCAAGATGACTTTTACTCTTGAGCCTGGACATTTTCAATATCAATTTCTTGTTTCAAATGGTCTTCCTCTGTCCTTTGACCCGGACATCCACTCCCACTTACAAACCTGGATGTGACAACATCTTTTTTCGCCTTAATGGATCTCATTAGGGAATATTGCTTGGCAAAACATACTTATTAAAACATGTAAAAATTGTACAGATAGCAAATAGTAAACATTTAGAGAAAACAATGAAATGAAATGCTGTGTTTCCCAATTGTAGGTATAGTTTTAGGCATCCCACAAAGTGATTAAATTTGCTAAAGTTTTACAGAACTCCTAACTGACTGGCACCTCTAGAAGTAAAGCTATCTTCAAAAAGTTCAGAACCATGAAGCTAAGAGATTCTCCTTTTCTGGGCATTAGATACCTTTGGATTTAACCCAAAGCTTGCACTGAGTTATCAGAAATCCGTACTTTCTTTCAAAAGAAATCAGCCAAATTATGTTTTACTTTGGGACTTGGTGAGAGGCATGAATGTGAGAGAGTCTTTTTCTTTTGTTTTTCTACTCATCATGAAATGAACATTCAGTGTCATGCATTTCCTCCCACCCAAAAGGCTAAAAGGTGACAGAGATCCAGTCATAAATGTACACCATGTTAATTCATGTTTAATTATGGAAATTTATGCATTTTCCTGACCCAGGCTCAACTAAAATTTCTTGTTTGCTATCTTATAGACAGTTTTATGTCCTGTAATGAGGATACATACTTTAATTTCCCAGTACCTTGATCTTTTTTGAAAAGCCCCACCCTCACCCCATTTCCACCTTCTTTTGGGAAACCCTCTGCCCTCGAGTGGTCTAGGTGAGAATTATCCACCACAACAATGAAATCTACTGGTCAAAGAGGTTTTTGTGACCCGAACTGGACCATCCCTAAGCTCCCACTTATTGGGACTTAGTGAAAACTAAAATCCTTCTCTAGTGTGAAGGCTTAGGATCTGAGTCTGAGAGCACACTGACCTTGTGGAAGAGGCCTGTGGGGAAACAAGTTGAAAGGATTAGAAATGAAAACCTGGCCCTGGCTGGTAGGTCACTTAGTTTGAGCATTGAGCATTGTCCCCATACACCAAGGGTTCGGGTTTGATCTCTAGTCACAGCAAATACAAGAAGCAACCAATGAATGCACAACTAGACTCTCTCTCTCTCTCTCTCTCTCAAATCAATAACTTTTTTTAATTTTTAAAAAAGAAAGTTTGAAGAGAGATCTGAAGGTATCTGAATCCTTGTTTCCAGTGATCCTGGATACACAGTTATAGTCTTTGTCCTTGCCTTTTGCCTAAGTTAGTTCAGGTTTTATTTCTTACTTGGGCATAAAGGGTCTTAATAAGTATAGACCTTTTGTAATCCCTCCATTAAAGATGAAATAAAGAAATAAAATCACATTCCAGTATATTTTTATTGATTAACAAATCTAGCAAAAAGTTTAATTCTAGGAGAATCTGAACCATCAACCAACAGAATACAGGAGTGAGAGGCAGTAAGAAAAGCATCTGCACAATTTGATGAATAGTACCATCTCAGAGGCAACTCAGCACCCCGTGCCAGCACCGTGGGCACCCACAGGCAGATCTGCACATGCTGAAGATCTTCTCTGCCCCTCTGGCTCCTGAACCCAGATGAGTTCACCAGTGATCTCACTTTAGAGAGCACTCAGATGAAAGAAAGTGTGGTGTAGGTGAGTCAAGGGCAGAGTGGAGACTCCCTCCTCTCAAGTCAAGTTTCCAGGCAGAGAAAAGCAAAGAGCAGAAAAGATTCCAAAAACAGCTCCCTCTTTAGACTGGTAACCAATGACTTTGCTCCCTGTGGAAGTTTAGCCCTAAGGCCCTGAAGCCGACTCCACAAACAGTTCAGCCACTCCCCCACAGCACTCATATTTTCATGCTGTAATAACAGCCACTCCTTGCTCTGGTTTGAGTCCAAAGACAATCCCTCCCTTCTCCTCTAATGCCAGCCTCTCTGCAGTGAGCTCATCTCCTCCCTCTCTCTTCCTCTCCTTCTGACTCACAGTGCTCAAAGCTTTAAGAAATCAAAACCTGTTGGTTCAGCCAGACTAGAATCATCAACTTCAAATGGGCCAGCCCTTCCATGAAAGGGAATCTCACTTTCATTGTTAGCACTAAGGATCTGAGTTACTTAACTTGGTCATGAACACCCCAGGACCCAACTCGTTCTTTCACCAGCAGAAGCAATACTGTTAGATGTCTTTAAAAGGGAAAGAAAATATGCCTTTATTAAAACCAAATAACTCTGCCATTTGCACATCCCAAAGAGACGACATTATGTAGTTTTAAATTTGGACAATGATATGATCACTTAACCTTGATCCCTGTTTTTGAACATAATTTTTTGGCTAGGTACGCAGTGCTTTAATGGAGCAAAGTTCAGAAAGGTAAGATTCAACAACAGAGGACTTGAGTGCAACATTCATCTTTATACATGAAGTACCAAGCATAATTACTGAATAATTTGTCCATAGTTACAGAATTTATCACAAAATGGTTTGACAATAGAGAAAGAGTCCGAAATAAAGATTAGGCATTAAATACTTGGGGTGGGGGGGATAAGGGAATAACTATTTTCCGAATCAGAAAACAATTTGTTAGATCTCAAATTTCTCAAGATTTTTATAAAAACCTGGAATTTTATCACCTTTGCAGGAAAAGAAAAAGATTATTTTTCTCAGCTGTCAGGACAAATAGAAAATTTTAGGGGGAGACCGTCTCCCTTGACTTTGAGCATTGCTCCTAAAATCAAATTGATGTTTGGCTACCTGCCTCTTCCAGACCAGGGCCGATGGACTCAAGCAACTCTTGACTAAGACTGAGGTCAAGCTCAGTTTGTTTCCAACCTAATGATGTCCATTTGAAGTCTTGATACGTACTCCTTGTGATAACTGTCCTTAGATTTGTGCATAGAAGCAGAGGGAAATAATTTGTTGGGGGAAATATAAATCCTGGATTTGAACCTACACTAATAATCAGGCAGTCTATAAAACAAGTTATAATCAAATAAATTAAGCATAGCAATATTTTCAGCATTATTTTCCTAACTGGCCAGTGAGCTTTGTGGACAGTTTTAAGTGGTTTAGCTGTTTTAATTTTGTTTTTTGTTTTTTTCTGGAGAATAGTTATCCATGAAGAGATGATTAGCTTTCAATTACATGTAATGAATACTTACTTAGGCTTCCTTGCCTCCACCCCTTTCTCTCTTTGGGGAAAAACATACTCCACCTTTCAGACAATTAACTCTCTGTGAACTACGCTCATACTCCACCAAAAGAATCATGATCAGGAAACCCAACTACATGGCTAGCTCGGTTGGTATTGTGCTGAGATCTGGGGAAAATCATCCCCACTAAGTATGAGAGACTTTTTTTTTTATTAAAAATGCCCTGGCAACTGCCAGCCTAAAAAAGGATCCAGAGCAACTTCATGATTCACAATATACCTTAGCCCCTAAATAAAGATGTTGTAGAAACATGCTGTATCAGCCAGTTTTCTGAGTGCTGGGCTTTCTTGTATTATGAAATGAAAGACTTTCATCATCTTAGCTCTTTCTTTCAGACTCACCATCATGGTCCTTTCTGTGATGGTTCACTCATGACAATACTGCTTATAAAGGAAAAAACAAGCAAAATCAAAATTGAGAATCAGAGACATTAATGTACTTAACTATAATTGCATAGCAAGTCAATGACAGAGATGAAATTCTTATTTTTGCAAATAACTAATTTTTAATTACAGTTTACATTAAATATTATTTTATATTAGTTTCAGGTGTATGGCACAGTGGTTAGACAATCATATACTTTACAAAGTGTTCCACCTGATATTTCCAGTAACTACCTGGCACCATAATAAATATTACAATATTATTAACTGTATTTTCTATGCTGTACTTTATGACCCCATGGCTATTTTGTAGCTACTGATTTGCACTTCTTAATTCCTTCATTCTTTTGACCCAGTCCCCCAGGTGCCCTCCCCTCTGGCAACCATTAATCTGTTCTGTATGTCTATGAGTCTATTTCAGTTTTGTTTATTTTGTTCATTGTATTCCATATACAAGTGAAGTCATAAGATATTTATCTTTCTAGGACTAACTTATTTCACTTAGTATAATACCCTCTAGATCCATCCATGGTGTTGCAAAAGGTAAAATTTCATTCTTTTATATGGCCAAGTAATATTCCATTGAATATATGTACCACAGCTTTTTATCCACTCATCTTGTTGATGGGCACTTAGGTTGCTTCCATATCTTGGCTATTGTAAATAATGCTGCAAGGAACATAGGGGTACATATATTCTTTTGAATTAGTGTTTTGGGTTTCTTCAGATATATATCCAGACGTGGAATTGCTGGATCATAAAGCAGTTCTATTTTTAATTTTCTGAGGAAACTCATTACTGTTTTCCACAGTGGCTTCACCAGTCTGCATTCTCACCAACAGTGCATGAGGGTTCACTTTTCTCCACATTCTCACAAACTCTTGATGTTTGTAGATTTGTTGGCGATAATCATTTTGACAGGTGTGAAGTAGTATCAGAAATAGGATTTTAAAACCAAGTCTCCCTGATACCAAAACTTACATGTTATTTTTCTATTTTGCCTCTCATGGGGTAATGTGAATGAAATGTATACAGGAGACCTTAAAGTGTTTTATAGCCCCTCTGATATATCTTTTAAAATTAGTGAGCATTTTTATAGCCAGTGTTTGGTGTTTCGGTCAGGAGCACAGTACAACCCTTTAAGAGAACCCAAGCAAACTAGTTTCCAACTCATCTTGGGTCATTCAGCTCTCAATTCTCCATGTCATTCTAAAGTGACAAAAGTCTGACAATTCTTTCTATTCATTTCTGGAACATGTTTTTGTGTTTTGAGAACAAGTGCTTCTCATGTTCCAGTAATTCACACCAACTCAAATGTTTTAAATGAAGCCAAGCTGTAGAGGAACTCCAGAGGAAGTAAAAAGAAAAAAAAGGCCCATGCTCGCTCCCCACTCTTCCCTATTCACACCATTGCACAAACAGCTAGCTTGAGCATAAAGCACCACCCCAAATTTAGTATAAAATTCAGGTTAAAGAGTCATATCTTATCATAATCTAGCTTTAAAACAGCATGGGTTTTCAATGTTCTTTTCTGAAGTTTTGCACTATCCAAAAGTTAAGTAAGTTTATTTTATTTGATGAAGCTAGCAGCTTTGCATCCCCTCACCCAAGTGGCAAAAACATTGGAAATGACTCTAACTACTGTTTATGCATAGCACCACAATCTGAGTTGTGTCTTCTCAATCAGCTGAAAGCATCTTGGTGTGCACTAGAAATGTCAGCTGCTTTTAAATTTCCTGGTAAAGCTTTGCTGTATGTGATTGTCTTTTTAAGAGAATGAGAAAGGTAACAGTCCAATCCCAAAAGTGCTAACTTATTTACATGTGACATTCTAAGAGGTTATAAATTTAACACAGAAATAGTAAACAACAATAAAAAGGAGCAAACTATTGCCCAGGCCAGGTGGTTCAGCTGGTTGAAGTGTCATACTGTGCACCGAAAGTTCGGGTTCAATCCCCAGTCTGGGTGTATATGAGAGGCAACCGGTCAATCTCTCTCTCTCTCTCTCTCTCTCTCTCTCTCTCTCTCTCTCTCTCTCGCTCTCTCTCTCTCTACTCACCCCCTCTTTCTATCTCTATCTCTATCTCTATCTCTATCTCTATCTATCTATCTCTATCTCTATCTCTATCTATCTCTCTCCCTATCTCTCCTTTCTTCCCTCCCTCAAATCAATAAACATATTCTCAGGTGAGGATTTAAAAAGAAAAGGAGCAAACTATTAATAAAACAATAACATGGAGGAATCTCCCACACATTTTACTAAGTGAAAGAAACCATAGACAAAAGAATATATTTCAATATATTACATGATTCCATTTACATCAACTCACACATAGAACTCAAAACAGTGATTATCACAGTGTGGGAGCTAGGAGGAATATTGACTGGGAAGTGACGGGAGGAAGTTTCTAGGTGCCAGAAGTGTTCTGTAGTCAATCTTAATGGTGGTTTTATGGATATGTACAGATATATCAATCATTCTGGGCTGTGTGATTAAGATCAGTGTTCTTTAAATTCTTATTCAATGTATATTTACACACCAATAAAAAAAAGTTTTTAAAACAAGTTTAGCCCAGCCATATATCTGAAAGAACAGTTATGTAATTCATGCATTGAACATTACTGACAACTCCGGTTTTTGTGGTACACAGACATTTTTTAATAGTACTTAGAGGTTCACAACTCCTTATCTGCATTACAAAATCCAAAAGGCTATGAAAAGGAGTGTCGAACTGACCTGAACTGATGGAAAGTTATCTAATGCCTTCACTTATTCCACATTCTACCTAGTGCAAATATTTATATGCCTCACTGTGGAATGTTGTTTGATTATAGGATGTTACCCACACCCTCATAGTGGTATTACATAATACAGAGAACATGCACCTTACAGTATTACCTTTGTAAAATCCAAAAATATTCTAAACTTCCAAATACTTCTGGACTTAAGGGTTTCAGATAGGACAATGTTATACTTTATTTATTTGAAGGTACTTTTGAAAAGAAAGTGGGGATGGCTGGGGTAGGGGGGAGTGGTGGGGGAAAAATGGAGACAACTGTACTTGAACAACATAAAAAAAAATGTAGAAAAAAAAAGAAAAGGTTTAACTAGCACACCAGACCTGTGACTTCACAAATATTATTGCTTAAGATGAGGCTAAATTTATTTAAGGAAACTGTGGGCTAAATTACTGAAATAGATGGATAGATAGATAATAAATAAATTATTCACAGCCAAAATTTAAAAAGTGGCATGGGATGACTGAAATTTAAGGAAACATATTTCTACCAAATTGAAAAAGATTCCAACATGTCCCTACAGAAGATTAAGTTGCATGCTTAAGACAGAAGGTGAGGGCTGCGGCTTTCTCTGCATCTTCCCCGGCACCAAGCACCAACCTACATGCAGTAGCAGTCAACACAGGTTTACTGGGTTGAACTGAAGCTCCAACATCCTTCTTCCTTGGCTTCTGTTACACGCCATCCCTGAAAAAGAAAAATGGACACTTTTCAAAAATAAAGTGTTAGACCTTTGCGAAATAGCACTTTGGTTCCTTTCCATTGATTGTAAGAAAAGATAAAACCGCATCTTGGTTTTTACCTCTTAACTTTAGGTCATGTCTCTATTGGAAGCCCTCAAAGACTCAGATCAATTACTAATTCCCTACTGTTTACCAAGAACAAAAATCTCACAAACA
Source organism: Trachops cirrhosus (assembly GCA_028533065.1). Lineage (NCBI taxonomy): Eukaryota > Metazoa > Chordata > Mammalia > Chiroptera > Phyllostomidae > Trachops > Trachops cirrhosus. The sequence goes on from JAPYXV010002185.1 coordinate 8,835, forward strand.
AACCACAAGAAACTTGTCACGGATGCCAGGAAAAGGTCTGCTTTTCTGTGTGCTGGCTCTACTTTGCCCTGTAACTTCTGAACTGCTACTCTCATATTTCTTCCCTTTACTCCTTTATATTTTCCCCAAGGAAAAGAACTCATTGTCTGTATTCTGCCCAAATACATTCCGGAAGCACTGTAAATGTTTGCCTCATGCTTCTGTATCAGTTTCAGGACCATGATAAATCAACAGTCTGTGGACGGAGGTGCTCAGACCAAAATCCTGCCTTTGAAAAACACGTAGCATTACAATCCTGGAACAGCTGCAGTCTTTTATTAATGGCTCAGGAGTCTTTCACACCTCCTTTCCAATCTAGTGCATTTGAAGTCATAAAACAGGGAGCAGTTTATAGGCAGGAAATATTAAAATATTTAGTTGCTTCTTTTTTCTTGGCACAAGGCAGACAGCCTCAAGCTCTCTGTAACACATGAAAAAAGGACACCTGCCCATGCTTGAATGGACATGAAACAGGCAATGGCTAAATTGGATACATCTGGGACCAAACCTCCTTTAAACCCACATCAAACCCACTTTTTTCATTAGTTCTAACCATTTCGCTTCAACTACTTTTCCTTTTCTTCTTTCTTCTTCCTTCTTCTTGTCTAATTACAAAACACCAATGAGAGTAAATTGAAATCATGCCCAACATGATTCCCTAATCTATCTCAAACAGAAAGAGTACACAGATTGAACCTAAAATTTTTCCCATTGTGCGGTCATAGAGTTTATTATCTGCCCAACAAACCTTTCTCAGAGAAAGTGGGACTTAATGTTAGAGTACCATTAGTACTGATGGGGACCTTCTGACAAGTCTATCTTTAAGCAGGAATAAGGCATGCTGAGGTGAAGTTACAGCTCTCCCAATTGCTAGTTCGGTGACTTTGGACAGGTTACTTAGCTTCTCTGAGCTTCAGTTCTCTCATCTATAAAATGGGGATAGTCAACTGTGCCTTTCACATGAGACAGTTGTGGGCATTAAATGAGGTATCAACTGTCAAGTATTCAGGGTGGTGTTGAGCACTCTGTGAGGTCCTGGTGTTAACTATGCTTTTATTACAATTCAGCTTTTAAATTATTTTTAAGTCAAAAGAAGATATGACTAAAACTCTTCCATGAACAACTGATAGTATCTTGGATTGGTTTTCTATTGCTACATAACAAAATTCAACAAACTTAACTATTTAAGATAACACCCATTTATTAGCTCACAGTTATGCAGTCAGAAGTCCAGCATAGCATGGTCAATTTCTCTTCTCCAGGTATCACCAAGCTATAACAACATGGGGGCCCAGCTGAGTTCTTGTCTAAAGGCTCTAAGGGATAATTCGCTTCCGTACTCCTGTGGTCGTTGGCTGCTTTCATTTCCTTGTAGTAGCACTGGGAACCTGTTTCCTTGCTGGCTCTCAACAAGAGGTCTCTCTTAGCTCTTAGAGGTCACTCTCAGTTCCTTCCCTTGAAAATCCTCTATCTTCAAAGTCAACAGCAGAGAATTTCCTTCGAGTTGAATCCCTCTAATGCTTCAATTCTCTCTGGATCCTGCAATCAGTCAGTGAAAACTCTGCTTCTAAAGAGGTCATGTGACCAGGTTAGCCCAACCCAGACAATCTCCTTGTTTTAAGGTAAACTGATGAGTAACCTTACTTTCATCTGCAAAAATTCCTTTTGCCATGTAACATAACATAATCACAAAGTAGCACCAGGGAACAGAGATCATGGGCCATCTTAGAATTCTATTGCCATAAAATTTTAATGCTAGGAGTTAGGATGAAAAACCATGTGTCATATTTTAAGTCAGAGCCTCCTAACCACTCTTTCTGGTCTCCGTTCTTCCTGCTTCAAATTCAATCTTTGTGGAGCTGCCTGCATTAAATATCTAAAAGCAAACCTGGTAGGCTCCTCACTACCTACAAGATTAAGTTTAAATTTCTTAACCTGATGCCAAGTGGGTGCTTGAAACATCAGAGGGATCCTTCTGTAAACTGTATGATTGTCTAACCCCTATACTGTACACCTGATACTAAGAAAAAAGAATATTGAGCCCTGGCCAGGTGGTTCAGTTGCTTAAAGCATGCTCCAGAGTGTTGCGGGTTCAATTCCTGGTTAGGGCACACACCTAGGTTGCACATTTAATCCCTGATCCGGGCACATACGAGAGGCAATGGATGGATGTTTCTCTCCATCCATCCAGAAGTTTTCTGGAGGAAGTGACATCCAAGTCAAGCCTCAAAGTATGAGTAGGAATTAGCCTGGTAAATGAAAGTGTGAGAAGGGAGGGGGTCCCAGACAAAAGGAGTATCATGATGACATATAAACACACATGTGTTAGAACATGGTTACTTTGAAGGACCAAAAATAGCTTAGTCTGTCTGGAATATGGAATGCTCGAGGCATTATAGGATCTTCCCCTGGGGTAATAAAGAGCCAGTGAAATTGAAGCTTAGATTTCTGTTTAGAGACATCTCCTCAGCTGGCCTGCAGATGATAGATTACAGAAGGGACTCACTCACAAGGGACAGGAAACCAGCAAGGAGCCCAGGGCAGTAATCCAGATCAGCAATGACAGGGACAAGTTTTATGTAGAGGCAACAGAAGGTGCCACCTAGAAGAACTTGGTGATGAATCAGCTATTGGGGATGAAGGAGGGTGATGCCCATGTTTCTGACTTGGGCAACAGGGTGGATGCTGGTGCCTGTCACTTTCAGTGAGAAAATGGGTGGAGGAGCGGTTTTGTGGGGGAAGCTAATTGTTGCCAAATGGCTTCTGGGATAGTCACTAATTTACAGAGACTACTTCAGTTCTTCTTAGCCCACCTGTATGATTCAGCTGCATTAAGCAAGAAAAGAAGACCATTTGTTGGGTATAATGGTAAGAATGGAAACTATAAAATGGCACCAGTCACTTGTTCCCCCAATTATCTCCCTCTGGTCCCAGGCTAGAAGATTCTCCTTGTCTGGGATTTCTTACACAATCTAGCTGAAGATGATGGAGAATAATGGTTATGATTATCTCCACTTGCTCTTCCTTCTGACAATTGAACCCTGCCTCCAGATATTTGCATGGCTCACCCCTGCCCTCTTTTCATTTAGGTCTCTACTTAAATATCATCTGATTAGAGGGGACATATTAAACAGAAAAATCTCCCACCCACACTCCAGCACTCTCAAGTTTGTTTTATCTTTCTCTATAGCACTTTTTGATAGAATGTGTGTAAGTGTTATTCTTTTTTAGTAGAATATAAATACAAAGGCAAGGACTTTTTCTGTTTATATATCTCTCTATATATAACAGTGTTGGCACATAGGGGCACCAGTAAATATTTATTGAGTAGATGAATGTGAAGAAAGGAACATCTATTGTTCATAAGATTGATCCTGGCTAGACAAAATTATATGGAAATTATCAAGACAAAAATAGTATTAGAATTATACGAGCAGGTAAATTTTCTCTGGAAGAAAATACAGAGATAGAAAAAGTCCCCAAGCAATTCCAACACTCACCAGCCTTTAAATGATGCTTAGCAGAAGGGTCTGCAGTAGAGAGAGAAAGAAGGGCAGTCAGAAAAGTAGAAAGAAAACCAGGAGAGGAGGGGAGTCAGAGAAATCAAAAGCAGAGAGTTATCATGAGGGAGGGATCAACAGTGGCAAATGTAATCAAGAAGACAAATAGACTTCCGGCCAAGATGGAGGCATAGGTAGATGCACTGTGCGTCCTTGCACAACCAAGATAGGGGCAAAAACAATTTAGAAACAGAATAACAACCAGAACTGACAGAAAATTGAAGTGTATGGAAGTCGGACACCCAAGGAGTTAAAAACAGACACGTTCATCCAGACCGGTAGGAGGGGCGGAGTCGGGCCCGGGGAGGGACGAGGAGCAGAGACCTGAGCAACCTGGGCTGTGCACAAGTCTGCAGCAGGCAGACCCTGGGCGCACAGGCGGCAGTAGTTGGTGGGCCCTGGCCAGGGGGTGGCGACCGACAGACCCAGTGAGGCTGCCATTGTGAAGTAAGGCACTGTGCCCAACTCAGGGTCACAGCACTGGGAAATAGAGCTTTGGGTCACTGACTGAGGAGGAAAGTCCCGCAGGGTACACAGGCCTACCCACACCAGAACTGGTGCCAGAGGGGCCCAGTTATCTTGTGGTAAGCAGCGGAAGGGTCTGAGGTCCTACAGAGAGCAGAGCAAGCGCCATTGTTCCTTCTCGGGCCCTGCCCCCACATACAGCGTCACAACCCAGAGACTGGGGTGCCCCGCCCCTCACTACAGGACCTCGACAAGACCAAAAAAAAAAAAAAACCAGCAAAAAGATGGCTCAAACACCAGACCAATTGAAAGCCTCAGAACCCATCCTTTTAAGTGACCAAGAGATAGCCAACCTATCAGATGCACAGTTCAAAGAACTGGTGATCAGGATACTCACAGAATTGGTTGATTTTGGTCGCAAATTAGATGAAAAAATGCAGGCTACAATAAGTGAAATGAAGAAAAATGCACAG
>JAPYXV010002186.1:0-13371 GCA_028533065.1 Trachops cirrhosus
ACGAAGAATAAGTAGCAATGAAGGTAGATCGAAAATAGACGGGGAGGGCAAGAATAGTAGGGGAAATGTAGAAGCAAAGAACTTATGATACATGGACTGAAGTAAAGGGGGCGAATGTGGGTGGGAGAGGGTGTTCAGGGTGGAGGGGAATGAAGGCGGAATAATAGGACAACTATAATAGCATAATCAATGAAATATATTTTAAAAAAATGTAAGTAAAACCAAATTAGGCAAATAAAACAATTAAGCCTGAGTAGATCATTAAACTTGTGGAACATTCTTTGATGTAGCATCTTGTTAAGTTCTTTGACATTAATTTGATTGCAGCCTTAGGTTTAAAATATATATTTAATGTAAAAATTTAACACTTAGAAATGGAGACAGAATTGACATTATATAAAATTAACCATTTTAAAGTGAATAATTCAGTGGGATTTGGTACATTTGAAATATTGTGCATCCATCACCTCTACTTATTTGTTACAAAAAATTTAATTACCCAAAAATAAACTCTGTACCTGTTAGGTAGTTGTTCCCCATTTCTCCCTTCCCTCAGTCTCTGTCAGCCACCAATCTACATTCTGTTTCTATGGATTTACCTATTATGGATATTTCATATAGATCGACTCATATGACAGGTGATGTTTTGTGAGTGGTATCTTTTATTTAGCATAATGTTTTTGATGTTCATCTACTCTGTAGTATTTACAATGCTTCATTTCTTTTTATTGCTAAATACTACTTCATTGTGTGTGTGTGTGTATATATCATAATTTATTTATCTGTTTATCCATTGATAGATATCTGGGCTATTTTCACCTTTTGGCTATTATGAATAGGGCTGCTGTGTACTTGTGTATGCACGTGTATTTGTTTGAGTCCTGTTTTCACGTCTTTTAGATATATATGTAGGCACAGAAATGCTGGGTAAAGAAGAAAACTATTGTTCCCTTCTTATACTGTTACCATACCTCTGACATCAGATGCATGGGTTTTTCACACCAAACAATTCTCCAGTTCTTTGTGGACACCAACTGGGTATCCAACAGTTTAATTCAATTCTGACCCTAACTACTTGGAGTTAGCAGACTACACAGGTCAAATAATTGGAGCCACAAGGCTGTTCCTCTACTTCAGACCTTCAGATACTAATTCTGAGTCCTACACTGTCACCTACATGTTTGACTGAATGACTGTAAATCAGGGTTTCTCACACTGCCCCTCTTTGGGTTTGATAATTTGCTGGAATGGCTGAAAGAACTCAGGATAGCACTTTACTTACTATTATCTATTTATTATAAAGGATACAATTCAGGAACAGCAAAATGGAAGAGATACATAGGGCAAAGTGTATGGTAACAGGTGTGGAGCTTCCATGCTCTCTCCAGGGAGGCCACCCTCCCAGCACCTCAGTGTGTTCACCAACCTGGAAGCTCCCCGAACCTCTCTGGTTAAGGTTTCTTACGGGGGCTTCATTATATAGACATGTTTGATTAAATCACTGGCTATTGGTGATTCAATTCCATTGTTTCAACTCTCTAATCACTTGGTTGGTTCTTCTGGCAACCAGTTCCCATCCTCCAAGAGCCATCTCATTAGTATAAATGCTGATATAGTTGAAAGGGTTAATAACAAAAGATGGTCCTCTCACCTCTGCCACTTAGGAAATTACTACGGTTTTAGGAGCTCTGTCCCTCCCTAGGGATGAAGACCAAATATATATTTCTTATGATATCACAACACCACACTGGGTAGTGTAGTAATTCTACATTGAACTTTTTGAGGAACTGCCGAACTCTTTTCTACTGCAGTTATACCACTTTATGTTCCTTTCACATCCGCAGTTTATGAGGGTTCTGTTTTCTCCACAACCTCACCAGCACTTGTTATTTTCTTGAAAAAAATTATTATTATAACCCTCCAGTAGGGGTGAAGTGGTACCTTATTGTGGTTTTGATGTACATTTCCCTAGTGACTAATGATGTTGAGCATCTTTTCATGTGTTTTTTGGCCATTTGTATTTCTTCTTTGCATCAGTCTTTGGTTTTGGTGATAAGAATCGTTAAATACCTTGATTCACAAAGGTACATCATAGCAAAACAAATCACTTCAACCCATACTTGCTTTGTCAGAAATTACTTGCCTTATCTGAAGGAATTCCAGTAATTTCCAAGACTTATATTTACATGTAGGTTATATTGTTAGCTCTACCCTTTAACAAGGTCACAGCATCAGTGATACTCTCTTGGTTAGTAAGAAAAGAATTGCAAATATACATTTTCCATTGAAGGTTATTGAGCAAAATCTTTTAAAATATTTCAGTAGATTTCTGTCTTTTCTTGAAATACTTGGAAAGCCACTCTTTGTTGAAGTGATTGACTTTAGTGTCAAAGATGGGACTTCTCTTGGGTTTTGGCAGTCTTTGGCACAAAGGTTTGTGTGCTGGTTGGTTGGTCAGCAGTTGTTTCTCAGCTTCAAACCTATCCTTCTAACTCTGATCCTGGGGATGGGACTCTGCAAATGACTTTTTTTTTTTTTTTTTGCGCCAGCTGCTCCCTTCTTCCTGTGCAAGGTATTGGAATGAGAGTGGGAGTCAGGAAATGGAAGGTATATGCTCATTCTTGTGTGCTTGCTGCTTGTCAGTGTCATTCCATCAAGGCGACTACTACACCCTGGCAGTGGCAGTTGGTTCGAGTCTGTTTTTACATCATCCGTAAGTGTAGACACAAGGTAGTTGTTGCTATGGAGGTCTTATATGAAGCTATTTTTAGTTAGTGTGAATGAAGGAGGCTGTATTTCTTACACTCTTTCCCAAGTAGTACATGATTCTATTTTCCTTTTCATATTTTGCCTCATTATATATATACTTATGAAAAGCACTTAATTACTGTGCTTATTCAGTATTTTAAAGGTGATCTAAGTATCTAGTTCACCCTGTTGTGTGACTATATACATGTTAATGACTAATTCTGGCAATCCATAAATATGTGAGAATCTTACATGTGCCAACTCTTGTGTTAAATACTCAAGATATAATGATCTGTAATTCAGACATGCTTTCAAAGAATACTAATTTTGACAGGACAGGCAACTATTAAGTAATTAATTACAAAGCTAATACTTCATGATAGAGAAAAGACAGAATAGTATAAGAACATGCTGATAAGGGGATTAAGCCATAGTTCATCTACTTGGGTGATTCAGGGAAAGCTTCTCTGAAGTGATATTTAAGACATGACTTAAAGAATGAGAGTAGGTTAGCTGGATGTGAGGGCAGGGGATATGGAAGAGCATTCCAGGCTCAGCACTGCAAGAGCATGTGAAGATAGTGGTTCCAGATGAGGCAGGAACCATATCCCAGTAGGTTTTATAGCTCAAGTTAAGTAGATTGGATTTATCTCAAAGCCAAAGGGAAACCACTGAGGTGTTTTTAGCAGAGGAATGGTATTATATTTATTAAATACCTGCTGCATGTCAGATGCTCTTCTAGGCACTGGGGGATACAGAGGTGAACATGGCAAAATTCCTTCCTCTTGGAATTTGCATTCTGATGCAGGAGGCAGACAAATGTACAGTATCATTTCAGGTAGTGATAAGTGCTATAGAAGAAACAAAGTAAAGTAATGAGATAGAAAATGAAAGGGAGGTAACAATTTTAGGTGGAGGGATTAGGGAAGCTCATCCTGAGGTGGTTATCTGAGAAGGTCTGAGTATACATTTAAGCAGAGACTTGAAGGAAGGGGGTGAGTCATATGAAGATCTAGGGAAAGTGTGTCCCAGGATGAGAAAACAGAGTGAAAATACCTGGGTGGGACTGAGCTTCATATATTCAAAGTGCAGGAAGTTTATGAGTGAGAGGACAGGTTAGACGTGAGATCAGAGAAGTAGGCACAGCCCAAGTCCTGGCTTATGGGGTCTTGTAAGCCATGAAGGGAAGTTGGATTTTATTTTAAATATGGTTGGAAGCCATTGGAAAGTTTGGGGAGGGGGGACAGTGCAAAAGGTCACTCTGGATGCTGATAGAGAATAGAGAATAAAGCAGGAAAACCAATTAGGAGATGGTTGCCACAATCTAGGGAAAAAATGATGATAACCTGGACTGGGGTGGTAGCTCCTGAGGTGGTGAGAATAGTTGGATTTATTTTGTGGACAGAGTCAATAGAATTTGCTGAGGGCTTTGTGGGTTGTAAGAGAAAGAGAGGATAACTTCTAGGTTCTGGGCCTATGCAGTTGGATGAATGCTAATGCCAGTTCTGAGATGGGAAAGACTGAAAGAGAAATAGATTTGTCTTGGAGGGGAGAAGTATAAAACCAAAAATTCTGTTTTAGATGTTAAATTTGAGATTCTTCCTAGACAGCCAGGTGGAGATGACAAGTAGATATCTCTTAGCTCTTGGGCGAGATCAGAACTTAAGCTATACATTTGGAATTTATTAGAGCATAGATGGTAATTAAAGCTGTGATTTGCCCTGGCTGGTGTGGCTCAGTGGATTGAGTGCTGGCCTGCAAACCAAGGGGTCACCAGTTTGATTCCCGATCAAGGCACATGCCTGGGTTGTGGGCTGGGTCCCCAGTGGGGAGAATGTGAGAGGCAACCACACATTGATGTTTCTCTCTGTCTCTTTCTACCTCCCTTCCCCTCTCTTTAAAAAAATAAATAGATGAATCTTTAAAAAAAAAAAGCTATGATTAAATTTGGTGAGATCCTTAGAGAATATATATACAGAAGAGAAAAGGTTTGAAAACTGAGTCCTGTGTCACTTCAACATTTAGGATTTGGAAGGAGGTAGGCAGATGAGCAAAGGAACCTGAGGAGGAGCAGCTGATGTGGTAGAAAAACCTGGAGAACATGGTATCCTAGAAATTAAGCGAAGGAGGGAATGACCCATTATGTAAAATACTAAGGTATGTCATGAAAACCATTTTGATTATACGTGTATGGCATGGATGAGGGACTACAGAGAGGAAGACTAGAAGTTGTAAAATAGAATGCTGTTGTACCTGCCCAGAAAAGAGATGATTTACAGTGCCTTAGATTGGGGCAGTGGCAATTGGGATAGAGGGGCAGAATTAACAGACTTGATATTTGGGTTTGGGTTGAGTGTTATGGGTCTTAGCTATATTTTAAAAGATCAAACTTTAAAAACAAAAATATTTAAACAAGCAAACAAATGAGCAAAATGCACTCCTGGCAAGCAGGGTGTGGAAGACTGATTAATCGTTGCAGTGTTGGTTACAGAGAAAATACATTGCAGTTACAGTTGGTTCCTGAACACTGAGTTATTCAAATAAGTATGTAGAATTTTTGTGATTGATGAAATGGCCTAAAACAGTCTCTTTTTAAAAGAATTGTAGTTTCACTAAGGAATAATGAAAGCATATTAATGTAGATAAACCTTTCTGACATTTTATAGTTTTGAAGGGAAATCACATCTTAGGCTGCTTTGGCTAATATTTCAAAATGAATTGTAGTCATAATTCTGACATTATGGCTTTTTGTCCCTAAGAAATTCTTTAAAAGAATTTACTGTCTACTTGTGCAAAATGTCAATAATATCGTTTATCTCTTTTTTACAGGAATGGAGTGAAGATTAACTCTTTGGACAAGGAAAAATGCCATCTGTTAAATTGTTATATCTTATTACTAGAAAACATCTTCACTGAACAACTGTAGAGAAGAGATAGTTATTATTGATTTTAAGAATTTATCACACACCTATTTGCACTAAAAATATTGGGAAATTAAAAAGTACAGATCTTGTGAGCAAAAGTAACATCAAAACTGGCTTATTAAATACAGAAGTATGGTGAAGATTTGAGGATATGATATAATCATTTATAACTATATTTAGTAAAATTAGTGAGCTTTAGGTTGAGGAAAAGGGGTAAAGGCCATGATTCCTACAATTATTTTTTTCTTCCAATTAGCTAATCAAGCACATATTTTTTTTACAAATGTGTGAATTGTAATAAGCAGATAACCACATAGTCCTTGCTTTGAAAAGGGATCTGAACTACAAAATGCCCTTGTTATGTATTTTTGAATTTGAAGATGCTCTTTTTCAATTAATTGGCAAATGTTTGATTACTTACATATTAACATTATAGTAGGCTCTGTGGTAATACAAAAGAATTAAAATAGACTTAGAAACCAAAAGAGTAGAATCTGAATCTCAGGAGAATAGGACCATTTGTTTTTATTTTTGTGTTCCTGACACCTAGCCCAGGGCCTGTGAATAGTAGACACTTACTGAAGGTTAGTCAAATGAATAGATGAATGAGAAGGACCTTGGTGGTTGACGTCCAGAAACTCCAGAGCCCTTAGATATAATAAGATGAATATATAGGAAACCAGCCTGAATAATAGGCAATAATATTGTTATGTGCTAAATAAATAGACTTCAGAGGTACTAAAATTTGAAGGAAACACTAAAATAGTTTTCAAACATGGTATTTGGAGTGCTGTTATCAGAATTTATAGTTGCGAGGCCAGGTGAAGTCTTCTTGAAGAAAGTGGGACTTGAACAATTTCTAAATGATTGGTAGGGTTTGGATGTGAATACGGAAGGCATCATAGGTGAGGAGAATGTCATGACTGATATGGGGATGAGAAAACATGTTTATGGGCCAATGAGAAAAATAACCTTATTGGAAAACACTAAACTGTAATAAGGTTGCATTTGTAGGTGGTATTTAGAGAGAAGACTTGAGCTCTCCACATTGCAGTTTTGCTATTTGCCATCAGAACTGATTTGTTGAATGCTTCTGGCCATATCCATCTGCCTGTAGTCTGCCTGGCACCCTGCCTCTCAGTTATTTGTTCAGATGGTTTGACAGATGCATATGTGGCAAGAAACGGTGCTCTTAGTTCAGTAAACCTGCCCTTTGTGAAAGCTACTGAACCAGCATAACTGTAAGCTTTATGATTAATGAATTATGGTGATGTTACATAAAACATGTAACTTTATATGATGTAGGGTAGTCTGGGTTTGCTTTATTATTCAGAGGTTGCAGTTATGATATCAGGCTGGAATGTCTCTCTGCTCACTGCACACCCTACTTCCTCAACACCCTGAGATGCCAGAATCAATTGATGCTTTGCCCACTAATAAAACAAATCTTTAGAGAAGGGACTATGCTCAGCTTACCATGAATGCATTTCTCAGTCTTTCCCTAAGATGAGGATTTAACAGAAAGGTAGGTAGCAAGAGCATTAACTCACTGAATGCTGGTGAAGTAGGAAAAATAGTAAGAACAGCACAGGCTACAGGGACAAAGGGCAGAGAAGAGGTTTGAAGAACCAGTGACAGATTTCATCCACATTACGGTTTTGCTCAGAGCTGTGCCTGGAGAAAGTTACAAATTTGTTTAATATTATCATAAGAGCTTGTAGTGTATTAGGATTGGATTTAGTGATTGGATTGAACTGTACACTATGGATTGATAATAAGAAGAATTGAATTCTTATTCTCCCCTTGTATGTTTATTAGCTATATGATTTTTTAAAAGATTTTATTTATTTTTAGAGAGAGGAGAAGGGAGGGAGAGAAGGAGAGAAACATCAATGCATGGTTGCCTCTCATGCACCCCTTGTTGGGGACCTGGCCTGCAACCCAGGCATGTGCCCTGACTGGGAATCGAACCAGCAGCCCTTTTGTTTGCAGCCCATGCTCAATCCACTGAGCTGTACCAGCCAGGGCTGATTTTTTTTATTGTTGTTCAAGTATGGTTGTTTCCATGGTTTTTGAATGAAGTCATTTATTATCTTTATTGAGAAAACAAGATTACAGGAATCAAGTGAAGTAACCTTTGAGTTCTCTTTTAGTCCTAAAATTTTGTGAATCTTTGTGAGCAATAGAACAATGTAGATTGAAATGAAATTCATGGGTACATATAATAAAACCCCTAACAATTGCAATTTGGATAAACATACTCATTGAGGATGTGTTTATATTTTTAAAGGAGTTAAGCTAACAGTTGTTCACAGAGTATATTGGTCTTTTATAAGCTAGAAGCATCTTTCTGTTGTACTGCTCAGTTCTTGGTCAGCTTTGTTTTTATTTTGATTATAATAGTATATTAAAAAAATCACAGTTTTTTAAAGAAAGTATATAGTTTATATGAGCTGTCCAGGTTCATATAAATGAACATATAATCCTGGTTCATATAAACCTGGACATTGTTGATTGATTTTTAGTTTCTCAATAGTTTTTATTGATCCAGTAGAAGTAGAATTAGACTGTAATGTATGAACATTGAGATATACTAACGATTCAAAACTAGTACTACACCTTTCATCAGATACCTACTTATAAGATGTCTGATTTGGTAGAGCCTCTAGAATGGTAGAATAGGTCTGGGATGTCCAATTTAGCTTAACATGCCTCTGGTTGGAACCTAGGAAGATGTTTTGGTTGGGGTCTGATGACTGGAGGCCCACAGCCAAATTTATTAGTTCGTTATGCTGGAGTCAGTTTCTGCCCTGCTCCAGAGTAGAGTTCAACCCCAAGATTTATTTGGGGGTTACCTTGTTTTTCCAAGATGATCTGTGGCTAGTCCAGATCCCTTAGGGTGACTACAAATTGTACTTCCCTTCCTCTGTCAATTTGCATCAAGGGCATGAGCACTAAGGTGGGGGGAAGAAAATCAAATGTCACTGGATTGAGCATCTGCCCTTTGTTAGACAATATTTAGGTAAACGACTAGTAAATTAGAATTATGTGACATAAAAGAATTCCAGAAGAAAACAGCAATATTAGGTGATTAGAAATGGATGAGAGACCTATAATTTTCATATGTAGTATTCTTGATGTAGTGATTGTAGTGTTATAAAACTGTGATTAAAGATGTGCTCATTTAAACATTGGCTGAAGGTTAAATCATTTTAACTGTTTACCCACTGTTAAACACATATTTTTAGAGAATGGTCTATATTAAGCTTACTGTGAATGAATTTTTCAATCTTTTCCTGAGATCAGGATGTAATAGGGAGGTGGGCAGAATGAACACAAGCTCTGGTTTTGCACAGTTTAATTTTTTGGCTAGTGAGAGTTAAGTGATGCATATCTCTAGATTTGTTTTATGGTACTTTTTTAAAACATACCTCAGCATTGAAGTGTCCTTAAGAATATCACATTATATCATAAGAGTCTGACTATGGAAGGAATGCAGCAGTATTACAGTGGATAAATTTTTTATGAATACAGCCAATGGATGTTAAATAAAAAATGATGGCTTCTTGGATTTGGTCAAGTGTCAAGTTGTAACTCAGAAATACTGGGTTCATAGACTGGGGGTGGAAAGATAACAAGACATTTAGTTTGAGAGGCAGAGAATGTTTTGCATGCTTTATAAAAGAGAGATGAGAATCTTGAGTGTAGTTTTGCATCATTTATTAATGGTAGAACCATTTAGTTGGAATGAAGTATGGAAGCTTTTACTGTCTTCATTCATTCAACTGGTGTATAGGGAAATGATTGGTGATTAAATGAACCTTTGGCTGCATTTATGTAGGGAACACTTACTTGGCTATCACAATCACTGGACAGCACAGTCATAGGAGGCCATAGCATAACTTCCCATGTTCTGTGGTCACAGACGTGCACACACACACAGATCTGTCTTAAGAAATCAGTTTATTGGGTAGAACTAGAGTTCTGGCCAAGATGGAGGTGTAGGTAGAAACCCTTCACTTCCTCGCACAACCAAAAGGAAGATAACAACCAATCTAAAAATAATAAACAACCAAAAGTGCCAGAAAATCAAACTGCATGGAACTCTGACAATGAAGGAATTAAACATTCAAACAGACTGGTAGGAAGGAGATGGGCAGCTGGGGGGAGGAAAAAACTGGCAGCAAGGCCTCTGACCTCGTGGGCAGGGCTGGCTGAGAGGTCCTGTGGGCAAGGCAGCGGACCTCTTGAGTGAGGCAGGTCTGGCTAAATGGGAAACTAAGACTCAAAGCTAACTGTAAACTATGGGAGGAGGGTTGCCCCGGTGGGAGGAACTCCGTCTCACACAAGAGTTCATTGGAAAGTGGGGTTAGAGCCGAGCAAGTGAGCCTCATTGTTTCCTCTCTGTCTCCTTCTCCACAAGCAAGAAGGGTTGCCCTGCCTGGGTGAACGCCTAAGGCCCCATGCCCTTACAGCATAACAGGTGTGCCGAGACAAAGAAATGTGCCCCAAATGAAAGAACAGATCAAAACTCCAGAAAGAGAGCTAAGTGATGAGGAGATAGCCAATCTCCCTGATGCAGAGTTCAAAACACTGGTAATCAAGATGCTCACAGAACTGATTGAGCTTGGTCGCAAAATGAAGGAGCAAATGAAGGCTACCCAGAGTGAAATAAAGCAAGATTTTCAGGGAATCAACAGTGACAGGAAGAAAACTGGGACTCAGATCAATGATTTGGAATAAAAAGAAGAAATACACATCCAACTGGAACAGAATGAAGAAACAAGAATCCAAAAAAATGAAGAGAAGCTGAGGAACCTCTGGGACAACTTTAAATGTTCCAATATCTGAATCATAGGGGTGCCAGAAGGCAAAGGACAAGAGCAGGAAGTTGAAAACATATTTGAAAAAATAATGAAGGAAAACTTCCCCAATCTGGTGAAGGAAATAGACTTCCAGGAAGTCCAGGAAGCTCAGAGAGTTCCAAAGAAATTGGACTCAAAGAGGAACACACCAAGGAACATCATCATTAAGTTACCCAAGATTAAAGATAAAGAGAGAATCTTAAAGGCAGCAAGAGGAAAGGAGAGTGTTACCAACAAAATAGTTCCCATAAGACTATCAGCTGATTTCTCAAAAGAAACCTTACAGGTAAGAAGGGACTAGAAAGAAGTATTTGAAGTCATAAAAGGCAAGGACCTATATCCAAGATTACTCTATTCAGCAAAGCTATCATCTAGAATGGAATGGCAGATAAAGTGCTTCCCAGATAAGGTCAAGTTAAAGGAGTTCATCATCGCCAAGACCTTATTATATGAAATATTAAAGGGACTTATCTAAGAAATTGAGGAAGATCAAAAACTATGAACAGAACTACAGAAATGGAGATCACATGAAGGGTTAGCAACAGGGGAGTGGGAGGAGGAGAGAGTGGGAAAAGGTACAGAGAATAAGTAGCATAGATTGTAGGTAGAAAATAGACAGGGGGAGGGTAAGAATAGTTTGGGAAATGCAGAAGCTAAAGAAATTATGACACATGGACATGAACTAAAGGGAATGTGGGTGGGAGAGGGTAAGCATGGTGGAGGTGAGTGAAGGGGAAATGGGACAACTGTAATAGCATAATCAATAAAATATATTTAAAAAACTATAAACAGTAAAATGACAACAAACAACTATCAACAACTGAACCTTAAAAAAAAAGAAAAACAAAACAAAAACTAAGCAAACAACTAGAATAGGAATAGAATCAGAGAAATGGACATCACATGGAGGGTTTTCAGTGGGGATGGGAGGGGAAGAATAGGGGGGAAGGTACAGGGAATAAGAAGCATAATTGGTAGGCATTAAGTAGACGGGGAGAGGTTAAGAATGGTATAGGAAATAGAATTCAAAGAACTTATACGTACAACCAATGCACATGAACTAAGGGGGGATGCTCGAGGGTTGGGGGTGTGCAGGGCAGAGGGGGGATAAAGGGGGAAAATTGGGAAAACTAATAGCTTCATCAATAAAATATACTTAAAATCACTTTATTGAAGTATAATTTACATACATTAAATGTACCCATTTAAGTGTATAGCTCAGTGAGTCTAACAAATATATAAATAACTGAATATTCAGATTTATATATTTATTTTGACTGTGCCGTCAAGATATAGAAAATATCCATGAACCTAGTAAGTTCCCTGTACCCCTTCCTCATCAGCCCATACCTGTACCCCTACCCGAGGCAAGCTCTTACCTGCTCACTATCACTGTACAGCAGATTTGCATGTTCTGGAGTTTTATATGTATAGAATCACACAGCATAGACTCTTATGTTTGGCTTCCTGGCTTAGCATAATGTTTTTTGAGATTCATACCATATTGCTCTTATGTCAGTAAGTCATTCTTTTTTTATTTTTTAAATCCTCACCTGAGGATATGTTTTTATTAATTTTAGAGGGAAGAGGAGGAAGGGAGGGGGGAGGGAGAGATAGATAGATAGATAGATAGATAGATAGATAGATAGATAGATAAGGGAGGAACATTGATCATTTGCCTCCTGCATACGCCCTGACCAAGATCCAACCCCAGCCTAGGTATGTGCCCTGACTGGAAATCAAACTTGCAACCTTTTGGTATATGGGATGATGCTTCAACCAACTGAGCCACCTGGCCAGGGCAGTCATTCATTCCTTTTTATTGCTGAATAGTATTCTATTGTGGTGTTCTGGATATACTACAATTTATTTATTCATTCTCTTGTTAATTGACCTTTGGATATTTTGAATAAAACTGCTGTGGGCATTCAAGTACAAGTCTGTGTGTACATAAATTTTCATTTCTCTTAGATAAATACCTACATGTAGAATTACCGAGTCACATGGTAAGTTTATGTATAGCTGTAAAGAAACTGACAAACTGTTTGCCAAGGTGTTTGCACCATTTTACATTGCTATCACCATTCAGTTTCTTGACTTCCTTGTCAACATGTGGTGTGGTCAGTCTTTAATTTTAGCTTTTGAAATGGTATATGGAAATATTTCATTGTGGTTTTAATTTGCTTACCCTGATTAGTAATGTTGGACATCTTTTCTTGTGCTTACTGACCATTAGTGTATCTTCTTTGTAAAGTATCTTTTCAATTTGTATGTGTGTTTTTAATGGATTATTTATATTCTTATTATTGGTTAGTAAGAAGAATTCTCAGTATTTTCTGGGAAATATTATTTACTCCTCATTAGAATTTTACTTGCTCAAATTTTGAGCAAGTAAACAGTACATTTTACTTTACTGTTTTAAAAAAACAGTTGGGATATTACTGACATACAACATTAGTTTCAGGTGTACAACATAATCATTTGATATTTGTATGTACTGCGAAATGGTCATCACAATAAGTCTGCTTAATAGCCATCATCACACAGTGTTACAAATTTGTTATTTTTGTGATGAGAACTTTTAAGATCTACTGTCTTAGCAACATTCAAATATACGATACAGCATTATTAACTAGAGTCACCTTGTTGTACATTGCATCTTCATGACTTACTTATTTCATAACTGGAAGTTTGTACTTTTTTTTTAACATATTTTATTGATAATGCTATTACATTTGTCCTACTATCCCCCCTTCGTTCCCCTCCTCCCTGAACACCCTCTCCCACTCCCCCCCTTTAGTTCATGTCCATGTGTCCTAAGTTCTTTAGCTTCT
>JAPYXV010002187.1:0-13371 GCA_028533065.1 Trachops cirrhosus
GCAGTGCCTTGCTTCACAATGTCCACCTCGCTGGGTCTGCTGGTCGCCACCCCCTGGCCAGGGCCCACCAGCCACTGCTGCTTGTGTGCCCAGGGTCTGCCTGCTGCGGGCCTGTGTGCCGCCCCGGGTGCTCAGCTCTCCGCTCCGTGTCGCTCGCCTGGCTGCCCGACTCTGCCCCTCCTACCGGTCTGGATGAAAGTGTCTATTTTTAAATCCTTGGGTGTCCGACTTCCATACACTTCAATTTTCTGTCAGTTCTGGTTGTTATTTTGTTTCTATATCGTTGTTGTCCCTATCTTGGTTGTGCGAGGAGGCACAGTGCATCTACCTATGCCTCCATCTTGACCGGAAGTCTCGAGTCAGCTACTCTTCACTTTAGTCTAGGCTCTGCCTTTTGGTAGCTGGTGACCTTATCAAGTTACTTCATCTCTCAGCCTCAGCTTCACTATCTATAAAATCAGACAACAAAAACGAACCAATAGGAATACAGTGTGGGTATTTAAAAGATTTAAAGAGATATATGTAAACAGCTCATCTGATGCACTGCTGTGATTATTAAAATTTAAAAAGGTCATGGAAGAAATTAAGAAAGTCAGCAAAGAGCTATCCCTAACCAGAACAGTGGAAGTAAAGAGTTTTACTGCTTCCACTACTATTTAAGGTGTTTTAGAAGTAAAGAGGCACATCATGACAAAGATATACATAAATAAAAAGTACAGACCAGCAGCCCTCTTAGAAATAGAGATTGAAAACCTTCCAAATAAAATATTAGGACTCAACTTCAGTGGTACTTATATAGCATATGTATAAAATTAATATTGCTTTATTATGTTTCTGAGTACATGGTACATTAGTTTCCTTTGCTGCATTAACAAATTACCACCAACTTGGTAACTTAAAAACACACAAATTTATTCTCTTACAATTTTGGACACCAGAAGTCTGCATTTCATTGGGCAAAAACCAAGGTGTCTGTAGGACTGTGCTTCTTCTAGAGGCTCTAGGACAGAAGCCATTTCCTTGCCTTTTTCAGCTTCTAGTTTCTGCCTGTATCCTTGGCTCATGACCCCTTTCTCCATCTTCAAAACTCAGAGTATATTCGAATTTTTCTCTCTCTACTGAGATCATCACATTGCATGTACTCTGTGTGCACAAACTTCCTCCACCTCCCTTGTAGGAACACGTGACTACACTGGAATAATCCAGGACAATCTTCCCATCTCAAGATCATTAATTTAATCACATGTACAAAGACATTTTTTTCCTCCCCATATTTAGTAAATTAAGATACAGATATCTTTGTGGGCAACATTTTTTCAGTCTACCACAGTCTGTTCCTTTGGCTATGAAAGATTATTGTGTGTCACACATAAAAATCAGCCACCTCGTCTCCACATCCCAAAAGTTTCAACCCATTATAGCATCAACCCAAGTCCAAAACCTTATCAGCTCAAAAGTCCAAAATCTCACCCTGACCAGTGTGGCTCAGTTGGTTGGGTGTTATCCTGCAAAGCCAAAGGTCACCAATTGATTCCCAGTCAGGGCACATGCCTAGGTTGCATTCGGTCTCCGGTCCCAGCACACACAAGAGGCCACCAATCAATGTTTCTCTCTCATGCATCTATGTTCCTCTCCCTCTCTCTTTCTTGCTCCCTTCGCCTCTCTCTAAAAATAAATTTAAAAAAGTTTTTAAAGCCCCAAGTCTCATCATCTCTATAAGGTATAGATGTATAGTCCATCCTGGGACAAAATTCCTCACTGTTTCTTCACTTGTGAAACTAGAAGACAAATTTTCTGTTCCCAAAAGATAGGCATAGTATAATAGTTGTCAATATTTCCATTTTAAGAGAGAAAATGGGAGGAATATTGGGGTCACTGCTCCCAAGCAATTTCAAAATCCAGCAGGGTACATCAGATTGGGTCTCAAGGCCTAGAACAGCTCTCCAGAGTTTAAGATTCTGCCTTCTAGGCCCAGGGCTCTGGCTTCTGCCTTTCAAGGCACAGCGCTTCTAGCTCCTGGTCCTCTCCCCACCCCCCCAGCAGCTCCTAGGTCCAAGGCTCTGCCCTCTGAGTTGTTCTTTCATGTTTGCAGCTGAGTACTTCTTTTGCCTGTAGAATTTTGGGAGTCTGATGGCCTTCCTTTATTTCACCCTCTCCCTGTTGCTTTCAGTCCAAATTAGCAGTGTTTCTGACATAATATGCCCAAAAACTTTGTGAGTCTCCCATATATTTCACAGGGACTTATGCCATTAGGCAAGAGGATCATCCACAGATCATTCTTGGATCCTGCACATCCAATACTGGCTTCTGTTAACTAGATCCTTTAATTGCTTCAGTACTAGCAACAGGTTGTTCAGCCACAACCTTAGCTTTTTCTCCAAAGCACAATTTTCTAACAGTGAACCTGTTAATATTAGCATGTTTTACAATCTGGATAGGCTGAGAATTTCCTAAATCATCAATGTTGTTTCCTTTTTTAACAATTCCTAACAATTGAAAGAAACAATTTGTTTCTTTCCTCTCACATTTTACATAAGCAGTAAGAAGGAACCAGGCTGTATCTTCATCACTTGGCTTGGAAATCTCCTCAGCTGAACATCCAGATTCATCACTTATAAGTTCAGCTTTCCACACAACTGGCACACAGTTCAGCTAGGCTTTCTGCCACTGTGTAAGAAGGCTCTCTTTTCTTCCATGTTCCAATAATATGTTTCTCATTTCCTTCTGAGCTGTTGCCAGCAGGGCCTTTCACATTCATGTTTCTAAATCCTATTTATGGTGATATGTGCACTCTAGAAGATGACACAGGCTTTCTCCATCATGCTCCTTACTTCCTCATGAGTCCTCACTGGCAGAGTCTTTACCATCACATTTCTACCAACCGTCTGCTCAAGGCCACCGGTGTCCCAAATTCTACCAGCCTATGCCCATAACCAAATTCAAAGCCACTTCCATACTTTGAGGTATTTGTTACAATAGCACTCTACTTCAAGGTACCAAAATCTGTATCAGTCAGGGAGCCACCAGAAAAAAAGAACCAGTGAGAGAGAAAGAGAGAGAGATTTTAAGGAACTGGCTTGTGCAACTGTGGGGCTGGCGGTGCACGTCTGAGGTCCCCCGGTGAGGAGGTCGGGAAGGGCAGGCCGGGGCTCTCAGGCACCAGCTGCAGCTGCGGGCCACCGGGGAATTTCTTCTTCAGGGAACCTCAGCTCTGCTCGTAAGGCCTTTCAACTGGTTGAATCAGGCCTGCCAGATCGTCTGGGATAATCTCCTTAAGTCAACTGATTATGGACATTTATCATGTCTTAAAGTGCCTTTGCACAGCCCCTTCACTAGGGTTTGATTGAATAAATGAAGACTACAGCCTAGCCAAACTGACACATAAAACTGACCATTACACTTTATAAACATACAGTTTATGCAAAATATTTAGACAACCCAGAAATATAATGTAATGTAATGAAAACTACCAGGACACCCACCACCTAGAAATATTACTGCTAACCCCAGAAGTAATACATGTTCACTATGTAGCATTCAGAAAGATATAAAGGAGAAAGTAAATATAACTGAAAGTCCCATTACTCAGAGAAATATTACCATAAATATTTAGGTGTATCTTTAAAGATTTATTCATATATATAAATATATCAATATTATTTAGATAATATTTAAATAATATAGATATATTTATATAGTACTTTACAATAAAATTATTTAATTTTAATAGATGTATGCATTTAATTCTAAGGATATACCATAATTTATTTAACCAATCCTTTTCTGCTGATCGTTCCATTGCTCAGAACTCTAACAAAAACCCAACTCAAAGTAGCCTGTAAGGAACAAAGTACTGGTGGAAGTAACGGGGAGATTAAGGCACAGCTGGAAAAGGGAGTTGAGTGATGTGACTTCTGTCTCTCCAGCTCTTATTAGGCTCTCTCCATATGCTGAGCACAATGGCTACCAGCTGCTCTAGAATCACTTTTTACAGGCTTAACATCTGTGTCAGAGGCTGCTGTTAGTCTACCGGATACAGAGAGATCTGATCATCTGATCACTGGGGAGGAAGGAGTAGAGAGGGTCTATAGGAGGAGGTTGCCTGAGGCAATAGTAAATCATCTAGGGCAGGGCTGGTGGAGAAAAGGGAATTAGAGGCCAGAAGATTTAAAATGAAACCAGGGCAGAGATGGGCTCTCTGACTCTCTTCCTCAAGGATGCTTGGATGATTGTGCTGCAGCTGCCTGTGTTTCCCAAAGAATGGCATTTTGATGGGAGAAGGAACTCCAGGCACAGCCTAGGATTGGGTTGACGTGGTAGGGCGTGGCAGGGTTATTCTTCAGGTGTTCTAGAGCAGACGGGCTCTGAGGCAGAAGCATGCTATTCTTCAAAAATTGTGTAGCTTTTATATCTTATGTTGTTTTAGCTTTAAAACTAATCCTATAGACTTGAGGTATTAAAAACTTACTGGGAGAATGATAGGAGAACTAAAGTTAGAGTTTAGCTTTAATTGATAGGCTTAAGTAATTAAGCTGTAACTAAAGAGTTAAAAAGTTTAGCCCTAATTGATAGGCTTAAGTGACTAAAAGCAAGTAGGAAGCTGTTATTCCAAAACTGTGTAGCTTTTGAATAAAGACTCCTTTCCTTTATTACAAACTGTTGCCTCTGGAATTTTGCCTAAAGGGTGGCATACAGCAAGACCCCAGTTGCTGTTCCACAACATACCCAGTACCTAATAACCTCCAACTTTATTTTGGAAATCAATGCACCCAGGTAAAAATGACATTTCTGAGACTTCCTTGCAAGTAGGATGCAGTTCTGACCAAAAATAAAAGTCATAAGATGTGCTACAGACAAAGCTTTTTAAAGAGTGTTGACTTAGTTAGCATGCACCCTTCTCCCCTTTCACTTTACCTTCTCTTTCCTGCCTGACCCATGGATGTGATTATTGGAGTTGCAGAAGTCATATTGTGACCATGAGGAACCTTTGAGGAGGTATCTTTCTACATACTAAGAAAGATAAAGCAGAAAGAAAGAAGGATTGTGGGTAATTGATGCTAATGTTGAACTGTTATTCTTTTCTGGAATGCCTCAAATTTTTAATTTTTAAAAAAATTTTTAAGTATATTTTATTGCTTATGCTATTGTAGTCATCCCATTTTTATCTCCCCTTTATCCCACTCTGCCCTGCACCCCCCCTCCCACCAGCATACCTCCCCTTAGTTCATGTCCGTGGGTCATACATATAAGTTCTTTGGCTTCTACATTTACTACACTGTTCTTAACTCCCCCCTGTCTATTACGTACCTACCAATTATGCTTCTTATTCCCTGTACCTTTTCCCCCATTCACCCCTCTCCCCTTCCCCACTGATAACCCTCCATGTGACCTACATTTCTGTGGTTCTGTTCAGTTCTAGTTGTTTGTTTAGTCTGTTTTTGTTTTTTAGGTTCAGTTGTTGGTAACTGTGAGTTTGTTGTCATTTTACTGTTTATATTTTTTATCTTCTTTTTCTTAGATAAGTCCCTTTAACATTTCATGTAATAAGGGCTTGGTGATGATGAACTCCTTTAACTTAACCTTATCTGGGAAGCACTTGATCTGCCCTTCCATTCTAAATGAAAGTTTTGCTGGATAGAGCAATCTTGGATGTAGGTCCTTGCCTTTCATGACTTGGAATACTTCTTTCCAGCCCCTTCTTGCCTGCAAGGTTTCATTTGAGAAATCAGCTGATAGTCTTATGGGAACTCCTTTGTAGGGAACTGTCTCCTTTTCTCTGCTGTTTTTAAGATCCTCTCCTTATCTTTAATGTTGGGTAACTTAATTATGATGTGTTCTTGGGCCCAGTTTCTTTGGGACTCTCTGGGCTTCCCAGAAGTCCTGGAAGTCTATTTCCTTTGCCAGATTGGGGAAGTTTTCCTTCATTATTTGTTCAAATAAGTTTTCAATTTCTTGCTCTTCCTCTTCTCCTGGCACCCCTATGATTTGGATATTGGAACATTTAAAGTTGTCCCAGAGGTTCCTAAGCCTCTCCTCATTTTTTGTTTTGAATTCTTGTTTCTTCATTCTGTTCCAGTTGAATGTTTATTTCTTCTGTTCCAAATTCTTGATCTGAGTCCCAGTTTCCTTTCCTTCACTGTTGGTTCCGCCTATATTTTTCTTTATTTCATTTTGCATAGCTTTCACTTCTTCGTCTATTTTGTGTCTGTACTCAATCATTTCTGTGAGCATCCTGATTACCAGTGTTTTGAACTCTGCATCTGATAGGTTGGCTATCTCCTCATTGCTTAGTTCTTTTTCTAGAGTTTTGATCTGTTCTTTCATTTGGGTCATATTTCTTTGTTTTGGTGCACCTGTTACATTGCAAGGGACAGAGCCTTAGGCATTTGCCAGGGAAGGGCAACCTACTTCCATGCACGGTGGTACTGTATGAGGGAGAGGGGTCAGAGAGGAAACAATGCCTCTTGCTCAGCCCTGGGCCAGCTTTCAGTCACTTCTTCCACTACCCACAAGCAAATTAAGCCCTTCTGGTGCTGATTCCCAGGTGGATGGGTTTGTATATGTTCTGGAACCCCGTGTGTCTAGGACATTGTTCTACTAAAAAAGTACCTGTTGTTTATCTGATATAAATTTAACTAGGCATCCTGTGGCTTTATTTGCTAAATCTGGCAACCCTAATCACCTGGCCACCTGAAGGTGAAGGGGAGGTGAGGAAGATGAAGAACAGATTTAGCTTTTCTTGCCTCTTTCTTTCAGGAAGAAAAAGATAAAGGGATGACAGTTGGTGTTAGATTATCCAATCAATAGTGTCTGCTCTCTTATTGCCTTATTGTTTTAGCCCCCAGTACTTCTTTGTCTGAAATTAATTTGGGGACCCAGTTTTTTGTTGTTTATTTTGACCTAGAATACATTTGTCTATCTTTCTATTTTCAAACTGGCTATGTTATTTTGTTTTAGATAGAGCTCTAAATATCGTTTATAGCTCATTTCAACTTTAAAAATAAACCCATTCTCAATCTTTATCTTTTAACAGAGGGATTCAGTCCTCTTTTACTTAATGTGTTTTTGTCTTCATTCCTCCTTTTCTGTCACCCCTGACACCCATAATGACTTTGTTTTCTTTTCCTTTCTTCAAGGGTTTTACTTTTTATTTATTTATTTATTTTTATTTTATTGTTATTCAACTACAGTTGTCTGCATTTTCCCCCCACCAATCCCCACCTCCCCAGCCAAACCCACCTCCCTCCCTTGCTTCCACTTTCCCCCTTGGTTTTGTCCATGTGTCCTTTATAGTAGTTCCTGAAAACCCTTTCCCCCATTGTCCCCCCTCCCCTCTGGCTATTGTTAGGTTGTTCTTAATTTGAATGTCTCTGGTTATATTTTGTTTGCTTTTTTCTTTTGTTGATTATGTTCCAGTTAAAGGTGAGGTCATATCGCATTTGTCTTTCTCCACCTGGCTTATTTCACTTAGCATAATGCTCTCCAGTTCCATCCATGCTGTTGCAAAGGGCGGGAGCTCCTTCTTTCTCTCTGCTGCGTAATATTCCATTGTGCAAATGTACCACAATTTTTGGATCCACTCATTTACTGATGGGCACTTAGGTTGCTTCCAGCACTTGGCTATTGTAAATTGTACTGCTATGAACATTTGGGTGCATAAGTTCTTTTGGATTGGTGTTTCAGGGTTCTTAAGGTATAAATCCCAGCAGTAGAATTGCTGGGTCAAAAGGCAGTTCCATTTTTAGTTTTCTAAGGAAATGCCATACTGTTTCCATACAGTACAGAAATTCCGTACAGTGTTTGCACCAGTCTGCATTCCCACCAACAGTGCACTAGGGTTCCCTTTTCTCCATATCCTCTCTAACACTTGTTTGTTAATTTGTTTATTTGTGAGATGGCCATTCTCATTGGTGTGAAGTGGTATCTCATTGTGGTTTTAATTTGAATCTCTCTGATGGCTAGTGATGCTGAGCATCTTTTCATATGTCTCTGGGCCCTCTGTATGTCCACCTTGGAGAAGTGTCTGTTCCAGTCTTTTGACCATTTTTAAATTGATTTGTCTTCCTGGAGTGGAGTCATGTGAGTTCTTTATATATTTTGTAGATCAAACCCTTGTCTGAGGTATCATTGGCAAATATGTTTTCCCATATAGTTGGTTCTCTTTTCATTTTAATCCTGCTTTCTTTAGCCATGCAGCTTTTTAATTTGATGAGGTCCCATTTGTTTATTCTTTCCTGTATGTCCCTTGTTTTAGGGGACATAACAGTGAAGGTGTTGCTACATGGAATGTATGAAATTTTCCTGCCAATGTTTTCCTCTAGGATTTAATGGTGTCATGACTTACATTTAAGTCTTTTATCCATCTGAATTTATTTTTGTGTATGGTGTGAGTTGGTGATCGAGTTTCATTTTTTTGCATGTAGCTGTCCAGTTCTCCCAACACCATTTGTTAAAGAGGCTGTTTTTATTCCATTTTATGCTTCTGCCCCCTTTGTCAAATATTAATTGACCGTAGAGACTTGGGTTTATTTCTGGGCTCTCTGTCCTGTTCCATTGGTCTATGTGTCTGTTCTTATGCCAGTACCAGGCTGTTTTGATTACAGTGGTCTTGTAATACAGTTTAGTATCAGGTATTGTGATCCCTCCTGCTTTGTTCTTCTCAAAATTGCTGCAGCTATTTGGGGTTGTTTATGGTTTCATATAAATTTCTGAAATGTTTGTTCTATATCTGTGAAATATGTCATTGGTACTTTAATAAGGATTGTATTGAATCTATAAATCACTTTGGGTAGTATAGACATTTTGATGTCGTTAATTCTTCCAATCCATGAGCATGGTACATGCTTCCATTTGTTTGTGTCTTCCTTAATTTCTTTCTTCAGTGTTGTATATTTTCTGAGTACAGATCTTTTACCTCCTTGGTTAGGTTTATTCCTGGGTACTTTATTTTTCTTGTTGCTATATCAAATGGGATTTTTTCCTGATTTCTCTTTCTGATATTTCATTGTTGTTGTAAAAAAATGCCTTTGATTTCTGAATATTGAGTTTGTATCCTACTGTTTTGCCAAATTTACTTATTAGGTCAAGTTTTTTGGTGGAGTCTATAGGGTTTTCTGTGTACACTATCATGTCATCTGCAAACAATGACAGTTTTACTTCCTCCTTTCCACTTTGGATGCCTTTTATTTCTTTTTCTTGTCTGATTGATGTGGCCAGGACTTCCAATATTATGTTAAATAGGAGTGCTGAGAGTGGGTATCCTTGTCTTGCTCCTGATCTTAGTGGAAAAGATTTTAGTTTTTGCCCATTGAGTATGATGTTGGCTATAGGTCTCTCATATATGGACTTTATTATGTTGAGGAATGCTCCCTCAATTTCCACTTTGCTGAGTGTTTTTATCATAAGTAGGTGCTGTATCTTATCAAATGTTCTTCTGCATCTATTGATATGATCATGTGAATTTTGTCTTTTGTTTTGTTTATGTGATGTGTTATGTTTATTGATTTGCAAATACTGTACCATCCTTGCATCACTGGGATAAATCCTACTTGATCATGGTGTATGATCTTTTGAACATATTGCTGAATGTGGCTTGCCAATATTTTGCCGAGAATTTTAGCGTCTATGTTCATCAGCAATATTGGCCTGAAGGTTTCTTTCTTTGTTATGTCTTTTTTTTAATTTTAGATTATTCAGTACAGTTTCTATCCTTTATTCCCATTGCAGCCCACCCACCCATCCCTCCCATTCCAACCCCCCTAGTTTTGTCCATGTGTCCTCTATATTTGTTCCTGTAAACCCTTCCCTTCTCCCCTGAAATTCCCTCCCCTCTACCCTCTGGGCCCTGACAACCTGTCCTCTATTTCAGTGTCTTTTGTTATATTTTACTTGTTTCTTTGTTTTGTTGTTTAGGTTCCTGTTAATGGTGAGATCATATGGTATTTGTCTTTCAATGCCTGGCTTATTTCGCTTAGCATAATGCTTTCCAGCTCAATCCATGCTGTTGCAAAGAGTATGAGCTCCTTTCTTTCTCTTTGTTATGTCTTTATCTGGTTTTGAGATTAGGATGATACTGGCTTCATACAAAGAGTTTGGGAGTCTTCCATCTTCTTGAATTTTTTTGAATAATCTGTGGAGAATAGGGGTTGGTTCTGCCTTAAATGCTTTCTAAAATTCTCCTGTGAAACTGTCTCATCCAGGGCTTTTGTGTGTCAGAAGCTTTTTGATTACTGCTTCAGTTTCGTCAGCTGTTATTGGTCTGTTCAGGCTTTCACTTCTTCATTCAGTTTTGGAAGATTATATTTTTCTAGAAATTTGTCCATTTCACCTAGATTTTCAGTTTTTTCAAGGGTTTTAAAGCTACATATTCTATTTCTGATTTATCTATGGTTACCTTCATATTACAGTTTGTAGCAAAAATATTTGAGCACATACTATATTTTGCCATGTATAGTGCACACCCATGTGTTTGTGCACATTACACACAGGAGTATTATACCCATAATATGTAATCATTATACCCATGTATAATGCGCATCCTTATTTTTCCCTCAAAAATTTGGGCAGAAAAGTGTGCCTTATACATGGTAAAATTCTAAGAACTCGCTGCTCAACAAGACTGTTGGCAGCTACCAATTCTTACTTCCTCTGTTACCTCACAGTCTGAGTACTACTGATTGCAACATCATATATCTTTCTGTTTAAAGACATGTTTAAAGACATTTGCATTATAATTTATAACTACAGTATCAGCATTTAGATTTAACTCTATTTTTCAGTTTTTCATACTCCTTCACCCTTTCTTGATTTCTTTTTTTTTTAATTTTTTATTTTTTTTATTTACTTATTTTTAGAGAGGGAAAGGGAGGGAGAAGGAGAGAGAGAGAAACATCATGTGTGGTTGACTCTCATGTGGTCCCCACTGGGGACCTGGCCAGCAACCCAGGCATGTGCCCTGACTGGGAATTGAACCTGCGATGCTTTGGTTCGCAGCCTGCACTCAATCCACTGAGCTACGCCAGCCAGGTTGATTTCTTATTCATATTCATTTTTTTAAATTTGTATGACATTCTTCATTGAGAGAATTTTGGGGAAGGATACATGAGTGGGATGTTCTCCAAGTCTTTGCACATCTGAGCATGTTTTTCTCTAGTTCTTGAACATGAACAGTCATTGGCTGGCATAGAATCAACAGGCACAACCCTCTACCTTCAGATGTCTGTTAACATTGCTGGTTATCTCTCAACATTTAGTATCACAGAAAAAATGTGCAACACCAAACTGATTCGCTTTCAATTGTAGGAAATGCATTGTATCCTGACTGGATGATTTTAAGAATGTTCTCTTCCTTGGAATTCATAAGGTATAAGGCTTTAAAGAAAATCAACCCACTGTTCATGATAAAAATACTCAACAAAGTAGGAATATAAGGTATACTCATTTTCTATATGCTGTTATAGCATTTACCACAAGCTTAGTGGCTTAAACAACTCAAATGTAATATCTTAGAATTCAGAGGTCAGGAGTCTGACACTCATGGGCTACTGGGATAAAATCAGGGTGTCAGCAGGACTGGGTTCCCTCTGGAGGCTCTAAGGGAGAATTTGTTTCCATGCATTTTTAGCTTCCAGGAGCTAAACAGGTTAGTTGCCCCCTTTCTCCATCTTCAAAGCCAGCAACACAGCATTTCTCTGACCCTGCTTCCATTGTTACATCTCCCTTATTCTTCTGCCCTCTTCCACATTTAAGGACTTTTGTGATGAAATTGGGTCCACCTGGATAATCTCCTTATCATAATGCCAGCTGATTAGCAACATTAATTGTGTCTGCTAACTTAATTCCCCTTTGCCATGTAACCTAACTGTCAAAATTCCAGGGTTATGGGCATCTTTGAGGAGCCACATTTCTGCTGAGGACAGAATCAAAATCCCAGCTGCCTCTTTTTTTTTTTCCCAAAAGTTGACAAGTTGATCCTAAAATGTATATGAAAATGCAAGAGATCCAGAATGACAAAACAATCTTAGAAAAAAAAGTTGGAAGACATAGTTTCCAAGTTCAAAACTATAATAATCAAGATGGTGTAATACTGGCACAGGGGTAGACATATAGCTCAATGAAATGGAACTAGAATGTAGAAATAAATTTTTACACTTACAGTCAATTGATTTTCAAAAAGGGCATTAAGACAATTGAATGAAAGAATAATCTTTAGCAAAATAGTGCTGAGACAACTAGATATCTACAAAAAAACAATAATATTGGACTTCTATCTCATACCATATACATAAATACTAAGTCAAAATGAATAATAGGGCTAAATTAAGAGCCAAAACTATACAATTCAAGAAAGCAAAGGAGAACATTTTTGTGACCATAGATTGGAAAAAGGCTTCCTGGGTATGATACCAATAGTATGAATGACAAAAGGAAAAATAAACTGGACTTAAGGAAGCTAAAATTTTTGTGCTTCAAAGGACACTATTAAGAAAATTAAAAGACAACTCACAGAATGAAAAAAAAATATTTGCAAATCATATACCTGAGGAGGGTCTAGCACCCAGAATATAAAAAGAACTCTAGAATTCCAGCCATGATGGAGGCATAGGTACACACACTGTGCCTCCTCACACAACCAAGATAGGGACAACTACAATATAGAATCAAAATAACAACCAGAACTGACAGAAAATTGAAGTGTATGGAAGGCGGACACCCAAGGAGTTAAAAATAGACACGTTAATCCAGACGGGTAGGAGGGGCGGAGTCGGGCCCCGTGAGGGACCCAGGGGACAGAGCTGAGCAACTGGGGTAGTGCGCAAGTCAGCAGCAGACAGATCTTGGGAGCACAAGTATTGGTGGCTGGTAGGCCCCAGCCAGGGGGTGGCAACCGTCAGACCCAGCTAGGCAGCCATTGTGAAGCAAGGCACTGCACGCAACTCAGGGTCCCAGCACTGGGAAATAGAGCTTTGGGTCACTGACTGAGAAGGAAGGTCCCGAGGGGTGCACAGGCCCACCCACATGGGAATTGGTGCCAGAGGGGCCCAGTGAGCTTCTGTAAACCGGCAGAAGGGTCTGAGGTCCTACAGAGAACAGAACAACTGCCATTGTTCTTTCTTGGACCCTGGCCCCACATACAGCATCACAACCCAGCCACTGGGGTGCCCCACCCTGGTGAACTCCTAAGGCCCCGCCCCTCACTATAGGAGCTCGACAAGACCAAAAAACAAACAAACAAACAAAAAACAAGCAAAAAGATGGCTCAAACAGAAGAAGAATTGAAAGTCCCAGAACCCATCCTTTTAAGTGACCAAGAGATAGCCAACCTATCAGATACACAGTTCAAAGCACTGGTGATCAGGATACTCACAGAAT
>JAPYXV010002188.1:0-13370 GCA_028533065.1 Trachops cirrhosus
TTACATAGGGTTCAAAAGTCTCACGCTGGGTTTTGGGGCTAGTATCACCTGACAGGTACATGATTAGTCTCATTTCCTGCCAGAGCCTACACATCAAGAGCATCCTAGCAAGCAGGTCTCACAGGATTTTACATATCTTATGCCCCAGGTCTAATTTACCCCAGGTGTCCTCTGACTCTAGTCTGAGCCTCACCGCCTCTGCTATTTCAGCAGGCCCTGAGTTGGGCGGAGGAGACAAAGGCAGCCAGGAGACTTGGATTTCTCGTATCCAGAACAAGGACTCAGGCTATTTGCAAAGCCGAGGGGGCAGGGGTGATATCGATCACTCCCTCACTTCCACAGCCCCCTGAGTCTCTTCCCTGATGGCTTATTCCCATGTGATCATGTCTGTCTTAGGTCCATTCTTTCCAGAGAATGGTTGCCCGTCTTTGACTATCCGACCAAGCTGAAGGGAATAGCAGAGCAGGCAGTGCCCATGTTCAGGGAAATAAGTTTTGTCTCCTTAGGCCTCCCAGTTCTGGGAGGTTTGTCACTCAGCTTTAGCCACGGGGGGTTACGGCTCCTGAAACCAGGCAGGGCGGACACCACACACACTCAAGGGGAAGGGCTGCACCAGAGCACAAACCCCAAGGGTGGGGGTCACTGGGAGCCCTTGTAGAGCCCCCTACCACAGTGTGCTCTTTGGGCTTGGGATATTTCATCTTGCAGGAGACTTCAATCAGTTAGTCAATTCAATCAAAGGTTAAGAGGTGGCTAAATTTGCTAACACATTTTTGAGTAGTTCTCCCAACTTCTCTGTGCCCATCTTTTCCACTAGTGTCAGTTTCCGTGATTTTAAGCACAGATGGCGAAGTTGCAGACAGATTGAAGGGCCAGGTTTCCTCCTCGGACTTTGAAGGTGGAAAGAGAGCACTGGTTCTCAAGGCTGCCTTTCCTCTCCTGGTCTGACCAGCTCCCTGTGGTCTGGCTTTGCTCTGTGGTTTGTTTACATGGGCTGCACAAGAAAGATGACTTAACCCAGCCAGGCTCCTAGGCCACATGGAGCCCTGGCAAGGCTGATTTCAAAGTGAATCATTAGTCACAATAAGCCGTAACCAATTAATGAGCAGAAATCCATGTCTTTGCTACAGACACACCACAACCAATCACACCCTGTGCCTTGGCATGTGGTGCTCCGCATCTGAAATGCCCTCCCTACCTCGCCTATTCAGCCTTCCAGGTGCCCCTTCCCCAACCTTCCTATTTCTGTCCACGCAGCTCTTTCCCTTTCTTCTCAGAAGTTTTAGAGCAGCTAACATCTGTGCTACCAGTTTAGCTTCCAGCCACATCCTGCCTCATGGGGTTCTTTATTCGCCACGTGTGGACCTTGTGCCTTGCCTCCAATAAGATGTAAATTTCTCTAGGGCAAAAACTGTTGCCCAATTCCTTTAAACACACCGTGGTACCTCCCTAGTCTCCCCACACAGTGCCTGTTCCTGACGGGCTTTCTCTAAATCAATGTACGCTTGAGGTTGGTGTCTGTGGCATTTGCAGAGTCGAAGCCTGTAATGCAGAGGAGGGTGATGGAGAGGGCTGCGACCTCTTTCTGTAGGCAGCAGTTGTGTGGACAGAACTTGTTTGCACTCACATCCCCCTCTCAGCTCATTTCACGCATCCTTGTCCACTTCATGCGTGGGTCCCTGTGATGCTGGCACTCACATGCAGTCTCGTCCAACTCAAGCCCATGGGGCTGCAGGGGCTGTGCTACCTGCGTGATGATGACTGGTCTAGAGAAACCTCTCTGACTGGGGAAAGGGAATCTGGATCTTTATTTTGGGGCAAGCAACCTCCTCCTCCCTAATATTCCTGCCTTTTGGAGGGGTAGTTGCTTTTCTCCTTTGAAGCAAGTAGAGGAAAAATGTGTGTGAGAGATGCAGGGAGGAGCTTGGCCATCGCTGGGATGCCTGCTGGCACAGACACGGCCCAGGTGCTGGTCAAGGAGTCTGGGTGGGGTGGTGCAGACAGAGGAGCTGGCTTCTTGCAATGATCATACTGTGGATTTTGTCCTTGGCTTTGCAGTTCCACCTCAAAGGACAAGGCCAAAAGTTTCCTGGCACCTCGGTTTGCCACTGGGAACTAGAGGAAGTGTGGTCCTTCTGGTGGGACTGTGAGTGCTGTGGATTTGACAACTACAATGGATTCTGGGGGTAAGCTGGGGAGAGGGAGTGGTATTGCTCCCATAACCAGTATTTATAACCAGTGTTTACTGGGCAAACCCTGGACTCCAGACTTTGGAGTGGTCGGCACTGAAAACACAGGCAGGTATGGCAGGTCCTGGCCCTGGAGGGGCTCTGGCAGCCTAGGGGGAGGAGGGGAGAATGACCTAGAGCTCTTCATCCCTTGCCATGGGTGCCCAGAGCCTCAAGGAGGGGCCACCGCAGGTGGGGGGCACCAGAGGAGGCCATGCTGAAGCTGAGTCTTGACAAGTAAGAATTAATTACTTGGAGAAGAGTTCCAATACCCATATGGAAAGGCCCAGAGGGATGCAAGTGCACATTGTGTTCAGGGATGTGGAGTGAGTTTGCCTGGCTGCAGTGTGAGGATTTGAAGCAAGAGTAACACTCAGGCTTGTACTTTCGAACGATCACTGTGTCTGGTGTGGAGGGGGCTGGAGGGGCACAGGGAGCAGTGGGTAGGCCGGCAGAGGCTCTGCCATCACCCAGGTGAGCGAATCGGAGAGCAGGAGGCCATGCAGGAGACATCAGGGGAAAGTGGCCAGAGTTCCTGAGGCTGTTTCGTGTGTGTGCATGCGAGTGTGTATGAGTGTATGGGGTCCACACGTGCCTGAATGTATGTGTGTGAATGCACAGACCCTTGAGTGTGTGGATGTAGGTGTGTGCATGCATGTGAGTGCATGTGTGGTGGGGACTGGGGGAGGGTATGATAGAGGAGCTGGGGAACCTACATTTAGTGAACTCAGTACAGTATTATTCCTCATTGTGCAGTGGGTAAACTGAGGCTCTGGTGTGTTAAGGAACTTCCTGTCTTCACTCATGAATGTTTGATCACCATCCATTTAGAAGGCATATTCTACCGTTTTTAATGCTTACAGAAATGTTATAAAGCAGTTACTATTATCTCCTTATTTTATAGGTGAGGAAACAGGTTCAGAGAGATAAGAATCCTGATAAGATTGAGCTGGGTGTCAGGTGATCTATGTGGTGTCCCTGGCAAATGTCAGCTGGGACTTTTTCAAATAGATGGGCTTCTCATTTTGAATAACTCAAATTGTCTCTTGTGCTCTTGTTCTCTCTCTTGTTTAATAAACAAAAAGGGTGATCTTGGTGCCTTTCAGAGTCCTCCAAGAATATAGACAAGAAGAAAGGTAAGGATTTCTTAAAACAATAAGGAGTCTGTAAGCACACCGTCCTCCTTAGGGCAACTCCACTGAGACAAGGTGAATGGGAGGTAGAGGGGAGTTCTGCAGGGGTCCTGTTTCAGGCAGAGTTTACTTCTGTTTTAATGTTAACCCTCTAAATCTGGTACATGTGAACACCATGTTAAATGGAAGGAGGAATGGTTGTGATGTATGCTGTAAACTAGCACTTCCAAATTTGACTGTGTATATGGGCCACCTGGGGATCCTGTTGAATGTAGACTGGGATTCAGTAGGGCTGGGTGAGGCCTGAGATTCTGTGTTTCTAATGTGCTCCCTGGGTGTCCAGACTGCAGGGTTTGGACCACCCTTTGAATAGCAAGACTAAAGGGAATAAAAAGGTCGAAGGTGCCCGTGGTGAAAGAAGAGGGGACATGGAAGAGAGTCCTGGGTGGAAGAGAATGAATTTTGTTTTGGGTATGCTGCATTTGAGGCACTCAAATTTTTCTTGTGGGAAAGTGTGTGGTGATAACTAGTGGTGTTAGAATTCAAAAAGGGGTCAGCAAGAGGTCAGTGAGAGGTCAGAGTTGAAGATGCAGACCTGCATCTCACCACCTAGGAAGTTGTAGTGGATGCCTTGGGGGAAATGAAATTGCTAAAGAAGAGGAGGGAATGAGCATTTCTGAAGAGAAAATAAAAGAATAATGCGTAGGGTCTAGGACAAGACATTTAAGAAGACAGAGCAGTGAGGAGCCTGACAAGGCATGGCGAGAACATTAAAAGAACAACCAGAGGGTGGGGATGACAGAAACCAAGTGAGAAGTCAGGAGGAGGAGGGGGAGTACTGGGTCTTTCTTGGTCCAGATCCTACACTCTTCTCACTGCCGTGAGCCCTGGGAGGAGTGCCTCTCACACCGCAGCAACGGGCTTTCTTGCCTTCGGGACTCTGGTTGGGTTTGAGCCAAAGGGGAGCACTGGCTGGAGGTTGGAGGGGAGAGCAGAGCGAGTTGGGGTGTGTATTTCCCTGGCTCTTACCTTCTACCACAGAACCCCACTCCTGTCGAGTGATCCCTTCCACATAGCTCACTCTGTTCTGGTGGCTCGTCTCTCTGCTACTAGCTCCAGTCTACTGCAGCATCCCCTGTGAATAAAGGGACTATTTATAGAGGTGTGAGATAGTTTGGGAAAAGCAAACAAGCTTGTGTGTGCCATCTGTATCCTGTCTGGACCCTGACCAATAGGGAGGGATTGGTCGGCAGTGCTGAATGTTGTAAGAGGAGAACAAGAGACAGGACATAAAATTTTGCAATTGAGAGCTCTCCTTGTTTCCCCAGAGCTGTTTCCCAAATACGATGGTCATAGTGAGCTGAGGGCCGAATGAGACTTGAGGAAGTATAGGCTAGACTACTCCTTCAAAATGCTTGGCTATGAAGAGAATGAGGAAGTAGGGCAGTAGCTGGAGGGAATACTGGGATTGAGGCAGGGGACTGGAGGGTTGGCGACCCTGGAGCACATTTATGAGCAGACAAAAAGGTGCTGTCAGAGGGGGAGAGATTGAAGATGCAGAAGAGCAGGGGAATGATGGACAGAGGGGTCGCAGGGGGCTGAGGCCTTAGGATCAACACAAGACATGGAAGGCTCAGCTCTGTGAAGGAGGAGGCATGTTTCCTTTGTAACAGATAAGGAAGAGGGATGGGTGAGTGACAGAAAAAGGAATTTGTGGAAGAATAAGGGGCATAGACAGATCTCTTGGGGATTTTGATCTTTTTACTTGCAGAGGGGGCAGACCTCCACCTGAAAGTGAAGGAGTGAGGGATAGAAGAAGTTTAGAGAAACCTACTATAAGGAGGGAATCCAGAAACAGCTGGAGAAAAATGAAAGGAGAGGTAGCAGCCAAGAGGCCTCTGTCATATTCTGTGGTCCCCAGTTTCTCTCACCAGGTGGGTCACCTTTCAAGCATCTGTCCATTCTCTCTCCCATCACAGCTGCTTCTGCCACAGCATTTAATACGAGATGCATTGTAATTGTGAGGTCTCTTGCTTTGTGGGGTAATTACTTATCTTTCAGAATTTCTCCTCCCTCTCTCCTGTGTTCCAACATGGTATCTGGGTGTAGGGTGAAGAACATGAGCCTTCAAAAGTTTTTTTTGCTATCTCTGGCTGACCTTAGGTTGAGGGTGCTGTCCCCCTTCTCAGGTCTCTGGGCACCTGTCTGCATCCTGTGTTTGGGTCAGCTCACCATGGAACAACTCTGGCCTGATCTGGGATTACAGATCCAGTATCTACCTCCATCTTACCCTCTGGGCCTCTTGTTTGAAAGGAAGAATCTGATTGGCTCAACCCAACCAGTGGGCTGGTTTCTCTTGGGCCAGGTCTCCACCGGGTCTCAGTCAGCTGTGCCAGGGCGTGGGGTTGAGTGTTACAAACGTGGCCCCACAGACCCACCCTTCAGCAGAAATTGTGAGTGGTGTTCGAGCAACTTTATGGAAAAGGCTCTTACTGAGATTAACACCCTCAAAAGAGTTTAGGCTTTGGACTGATGTGAATAAAATTGTTTTAGGAAAATTCTTTTGGTCATTTCCCTGCGATGCTGAAATCTCCCTAAGGCATAACAAGGAATTAGCTAATGGCTCTTCAGGATACTTCACCATAAGGTGGAGCTTCCTAAGAGAAAAGAAATGAGTTTTCTCATGATTCCTATTTCCTTTTTGATCCCAGCAAATTGAGCTGGCTGGGGGAGATGTGATTCAGAGGCTGAGGTGGTGGAAATAAAACCTGGGCATGTTCATTGCCTATGCCTGCCCAGAGCTGCTGCACCCTTAGGCAGAGAGATCTCAAGATCACAGGCCTGCCTGGGCCAGGTAGCCCAGAGAAGAGGCTCCAGCCTACTCTTTCTGGGGCACATTGGCAAGATTTGGAAAGAGCTAGGGATTTGGATTTGGAGGGTCTTGTTTGAGTTCTCCCTCTGAACCATATAATTTCAGGCAAATCTTTATCTCATCAAGATTATAATTTTTAAGAGACAATATTTCTGGATGGCTAATACATTGGGTAAAATTCACACTAAGGTGTGGATGGCAGATTACTCAAACTTTTTCTTGGTGCCGGTTCTAAGAAGGATATTGAGCTTTGAATAATAGGAGTAAAGGGTGTATCATGGAAAGAAGACATCAGTAAATCCATAGGCCTGGAATTCTATGAAGATATTTCTACATATTTAGTCCTGGACTGATTATTCTCAAGTCTAAGTGCATAGTATGGTGCCCACTGGACTTTCTATGTGGAAGAAAGCCAGCACCTGGAATGCTTGTGAGGGCTGTCTCTGTCACGAACTTTAAAATCTGGGCTCTGTTTTCCATGTTTCTCCTTTCCTGAGATACTCGCTGACTTTCCTCTTGCCTTCCTGCACCAACCCTATTTGAAAGAGAATTTGAAACACTGTCAAGAGTGTTCAGCTGCAACCCTTCAGCCTGCTGACCTGAAGGTATGTGTTCTCTTAATAAAGGGCCAAACTGTTTTCTTTAAGAAATAAAAACAGCTCCAGCTGGTATGACTCAGTGGATTGAGTGCTGGCCTGTGAACTAGAGGGTCGGTGGTTCAATTCCCAGTCAGGGCACATGCCTGGGTGGCGGCTGGATGCCCAATGAGGGGTGGGTGAAAGGCAACCACATGTTGATATTTCTATCCATCTCTTTCTCCTTTCCTTCCCCCTCTCTAATAATAAATAAAATAAAAATTTTTAAAACCCCCAAACTTGGGATACCTTCTTCCCAAAGCAATAATAACAACACCAACCTAGAGACCCCATTGGGTCTATTTTTCAAAGAGACAATCCATCAA
This sequence comes from Trachops cirrhosus, assembly GCA_028533065.1. Classification (NCBI taxonomy): domain Eukaryota; kingdom Metazoa; phylum Chordata; class Mammalia; order Chiroptera; family Phyllostomidae; genus Trachops; species Trachops cirrhosus. The sequence continues at coordinate 7,195 of JAPYXV010002188.1, forward strand.
GTCTCACATGCCACATGAATTTCTTTTGTAAAAGATTCCTGACTTAATATCTCCCCGAGGACTTTGTAAGGATGATCTCACCCACTGAAATTGGCAGGGAAGAAACATTCCGATTTCATCTTAGCACAAGAACAGAAAGGTGGTTGTTAAGCAGAAATTATCCAGTTAGTAATCAGACAAGCCCAGTCCCTTCTTCTCAAAAAGTTTCTGACCAAATTCTGGAGATACTTTCTGCAGGTAGGATTTACCCTAGATCCCCCACGCATCCACTTTGGCTTCTGTAAGAGGTTTTAAGGTCCGGTTGGTTTCAAGGTCTCTGTGAAGGAAAAAGGGAACTTGGAAGGAGTGGAATAATGTAGAACTCTTCCTATTACAAATACATGGAAATGCAGGATTAAATGAAAACCAAATTAATCTAGTTGCTGGAACTGAAGAAGGAGTGGAAAAACAGCCGGAAGTGGTGAGTGGTGCTGCAGCAAGCCAGGGGTGTGGGTGTGTCTGTGCTTTTATTTGGTTGGGATACAGCCCATGCAGAGATGAGAATTAAGGCCCTGGGCCAGTGCTATAGGGGCATAGACAAGAAAGCAAAAAGATGGGCAATTGCAGGGCTGAACTCTCCATGAAAGGAGGACTAGAAAAAAAACATCCAGTCATTGAATCAAGATTTTTGACCCAGGACATTTGCCTCCATCTGGGTTCTGGGTGGAAAAAAAACAACAAACAACTGAAAAAGTAAAATCCCAAGCTTCTGCTTTGAGAGGCTTTGGAGACTGAATGTATACTGTCCATCAGTTGTGGACACCCTGAACTAAGACATACACATCAAGAGTGGTCCTAGTTGTGTCACTGCTAGGATACATTCAGAAGCAGATGGAAAATCACTCTGGTCACAGGAGAGTTCCGTTGAAAAATCAAGCTCAGTGGAAGATGAGTTTTCAGTAAGAAATATAAAACACCTGGTGGAAAGATCCACCATGAACAAGAATTTGCAGACACAATAAACAGGAGAGTCAATAACCGTGAACTTGAGGTCATAGAAAAACAGTCTGAAAAAGACTATAAATACAGGAATGTTTACATGGTTAAAGAGATGAAAAGAAAAAGTAGGAGCCACAATGAAAGAGTAACACATTATAAAAAAGAATTAGAGAACACTGATAATACACCACATGTTTAAATTTAAAAATATTTAGACAAACCGAGGAAAACACTAGGCACCAACCAACCAACCAACCAACAAACCCCAATGACATCCCCCTTTCCCCTCGAAAAATCCCCCCATACAACAACAACAACAACAACAACAACAACAACAACAAGCTCCAAAAGCCAGACCTCGGAAACAGAAAACGGGAGGCCCACATTTTGTCCTTGCATATTTCAACTCACTGAAGGTCAGCATGGTTTATACAGTCTTGTACACTATACCAGTTAGCATTAAGATTATCATGAAGATAAGAATGCGAGCTCTCAACTTGGCTGCTTAGGACATCAAAATAGTCTTTTTAATGTGATAATGGAAAGAACTGGAAATACTGGACCCTGTGGCTCCTGTGAGTAGTCCTGTAAGATCATACAGTGGGAGAGAGTGAGTGGGGAATTTGAGTGGAGTCATGAGATGAAAAAGGAAGTTAAACAACTGAATAATTGTGTAATTCAAGCATACATAGCAGAGAACTTGGCGAGTGGACATGCCTGATGGTCAGCCACCATCAGCGTAATGAATGTGTTAGCTTTGCCTCTTCTACCTTGCTCGTGCTTGACTCCACGTATTTGTGCATTTTCCATTTTTCTCCTGTGGTAAACATTTAGCAATACATGAGTGTATCAAATCATCACATTTTACACCTTAAACGTACACAGTGCTATATGTCAATTATATCTCAATAATGTAGGCTGACCTTTATTATGTTGAGATACATTTTTTGTATTCCTAATTTGTTGAGAGTTTTAAAAAAAGATTTTATTTATTTATCTTTAGAGAAGGGAAGGGAGGGAGAAAGAGAGGGAGAGAAACGTTGTGTGTGTCCGATCCTGGGGACCTGATCTGAAACCCAGGCATGTGCCCTGACTGGGAATCAAACTGGCAACTTTTTGGTTCGCAGGCCAGCACTCAATCCACTGAGCTACACCAGCCAGGGCTGTGGAGAGTTTTTATCACATGTTGTATCACATTTAATTTTTAAAATTTCATTTAATTTTTTTCCATTGTCCTGGTATATCACATTTATTGATTTTTGTGTTTTAAACCATACTTGTATTCCAAGGTTAAATCACTCTTGGTCAAGGTATTTAATCCTTTTAATGAATTGTTGGATTCCATATTCTAGTTTTATAATTTCATTACAAATTTTTGCATTTATTTTTTTAAATGTTTAGTGGAATTCACAGCAAACCATCTGGTCCTGGGCTTTTCTTTGTTGCGGGATTTTGCTTACTGATATAATCTCCTTAGTCATGGCTGGTCTGTTCATATTCTCTAGTTTTTCATAATTCAGTCTTGGTGGAATATATGTTTCTAGGAATTTATCCATTTCTTTTAGGTTGTCCAATTTGTTGGTATATAATTGTTCATAGTGGTTTCTTATCATCCTTTGTATTTCTGTGGTATCAGTTGCAATGTCTCCTCTTTCATTTCCAATTTTATTTGTTTTCTCTTTTTTTCTTAATTAATCTTGTTAAAGTTTTGTTAATTTTGTTTATCTCCTCAAAAAAAATCACCTCCTATTTCCACTGATCTTTTCTGTTGCTTTTCTGGTATCTCTTTCATTTATCTCTGCTCTGATTTTTGTTATTTCCTTTGTTCGTCTTTGGGCTTAGTTTGCTCTCCCTTTTCTAGATCCTTGAGGTGTAAAGTTAAATTGTTTATTTGATATCTGTCATTTTTTAAGGTTTTATTTATTTATTTCAGAGACAGGGGAAAGGCTGGAGAATGAGGAGAGAAACATTGATCAGCTGCCTTTTGTGTGCGTCCTGTACTTTGTTGCATCCTATAAGTTCTGCTATGATGTTGCCATTTTTTTCAAGATATTTTTGATTTTCCATTTTATTGCTCTTTGATCTATTGGTTGTTTAGGAGTATATTGTTTAATATCCACATATTTGTGAAATTTCCAGTTTTTCTCCCGTTATTGATTTCTAGTTTCATACTGTTGTGGTCAGACTTTTCCATTCACATACTATACTTGGAATGATTTCAACCTTAAATTTGCAAAGACTTGTGACCTGTCACATGATCTATGCTGGTAACTTTTTCATGTTATTAATTTGCACACTTCCATTTCAGCTTGAAGGACTCCTTTGTGTTTCTTGAAGCCTGGTCTTGTGGTGATGAACTCCCTCAGCTTTTGTTTGTCTGGGAAAGTTTTATCTCTCCATTTCTGAAAGACAACTTTGCTAGATAGAGTATTCTTGGTTGGGAGTTTTTTTCTTTTCGCACTTTGGATATATTTTCCCATTCTTGGGTTTCTGCTGAGAAATCAGCTGATAGCCTAATAGAAGTTCCCTTGTAACTTAAAAACTTCTTTTCTCTTATTGCTTTTAGGATTATATCTGTCTTTGATTTTTTTCACAGTTATATTATAATGGGTCTTGGAGAATATATCTTTATGTTGAATTTGTTTGGGGACTTATTAACTTAATGAACTTGAATGTCCAAATCTTTCCTCAGATTTGAGAAGTGCTCAGTTATTATTTTTAATCATAAGTTTTCCTCTTCCTTCTTCCTCTCTTCTTCTTCTGGGACTCCAAATATTTACAAATTCTTTTGTCCTTGTTCTCATCTGGATAATTTCAAAGTTCCTGCCTTCTAATTCACAGATGTTTTTTTCTGCCTGATCCATTCTGATGTTGATTGCATTTTTTTAAAAAAATTAATTCATTGTGCTCATCACTCCAGAATTTCTATTCTTTTTATGATTTCTCTTTGTTAAATTTCTCATTTTGTATATTGTTCATCTGATTTTATTGAATTTTATTTTTATGTTTTCTTAAAACAGATATTTAAAATTTTTTATTGAGTAAATTGCAGCTTTTCATGTCTTTGGCATTGGTTCCTAGAAGATTATTGTGATCCTTCGGTGGTGTCGCTTTTTCTTGATTTTTCATATGCTTTGAAGTCTTGTGTTGCTGTCTTCACATTTGAAGTAGTAGTCACCTCCTCCACACTTTATTGACCAATCTTTCCATGTATCTAAATGCATATATTTCTTTTCTCTGACAGTGTGTTGGAACTTCTCCATGGGACTCCTGGATTTGCACAAGAGCTCTATCATTTGTGGGTAATTATCTAAGACATTGTTCTCCAGGGACTTCTGGACTGTGGCTAGAGGGGCTTGAGCTGGTTCACAAGGCCACTGTAGGCCCACAGCTAAGACTGAGGTCTCTATGTCTCCTATACAATGCACAGGTGGATGAGATTCCCCTTGAGTCTCTTGGAATATGATGCTGGATCTCTCATCTCCCACAAGGGCACTTTTGTCTGTGGATGGATGCCAAATTATTGTTGAGGGGAGGATACAAGCATGGGACCTATTTGACCATCTGGATGATTTCACTCCCCTAGGATTCTTACTAGAAATATTTTTTCCATTATATTTTGTGAAATATATCAGACTTACTAAAAGTTTAGAGAATAATTTAATAGACACCCATGTATGCATCGTCCAGCTTAAGAAATTAAAAAAAAACGAGAGCTGGGAAGATGGCGGTATGGTAGGAGGGAGCACATTTCACTTCCCCCTATACATGGGAGAAAAACCTAGCCGATTTATGGAGGAACAGAGCAAACAGCCAACAGTATCACAACATATATGAAAATAGGAGATCAAAAATTGTAGCAGACATTGAAAGACCAGACGGTAAGGAGACTACTTCAGGATAATAATGGCCCAGGGATCAGCTCGGGGACCAGGGAGGTTGCAGCCCCAGCCATGGAGCTCCGGGGTCTGCCTCAGGGCTCTTGGGGGATAGCTGGGTCAACTGCTCCCTCCCCGGTCAAACAAGGACTGAGCAGCACTAATCCCCGGGACCGTGGAGTGGGCGGGCTCTGGGGAGATTGCTGCCCAGCTGGTGCGACCAAGGAAGGCCGGGTCTTGTGCCAGCACCCCAACCTGTAGAGAGTGTGTTTTGGTGGAAGGCCTGGTGCACACGGCCGTGAGCACGGAAAAGGTGCGGGCCTTCTGTGGGATCCCCGGTGCCCAGGCTGTGCAATCGGGGGAAGGGACTGCGTGCCCCTCAGGATCCACAGAGTTCACACCCGTGAACCTAGAAAAGGTGCGGGCACTCTGCAATAGGCTCCCAAGAGAGTGCTTGGGAACGCACAGATCTAGTACTCAGGGACCTTCCAGGGGCTTTGGAGTGACTCTCTGCCTGTGGTTAGACCTGGGGACAGTGTGCCAGAGGCTGACTGAGCTCTGAACAGGAAAGGAAAAAAAGCCACGGCATTCGCCCCTAAGTCTTCTACAGCCAGCAAGACCAGGAAAACTGGTTTGGCCAGTTTGAAACCCACAAAAGGTTTTGTTTTTTTTTTTTTGCTTGATTATTTTTTAATTTTTATTAAGTAACTTTTTATTTTTTAATTCTTATTATTTTTATATCAATCAACTCCTTATGCTTCTACTTCTTTCATTCTAGTGTTGATCTTTCCCCCTCTCTTTCCAAATTTATCTCTTCTTCCTTCCATCTTCTGCTTTTTTCCTTCTTTTTTTTGAACCTGCAAGTAATAGCATATCTGTATTATCATTATTTCATTATTCTTACACTTTTTATTGTAATAGTATTTTGGTATTCCTCTTCTTTCCGTATAGTCTTCTTTGCTTGGCTGGTTATATTGTAGCATTTGATAGGTTTCCCCTGTTATCTCATTCATAGTGTATTGCTAATTTACTGTCCTTCATTTGTGTTCCATTAGTATACTTTTCAAGGCTCTATACTCCCTACTCTTGTTATCTAGTTCTCTTAGATTCTGTCATATGATTGTTGCTCTAATATTACTGTAAATAATAGCTATTTCATACAATTTGTAAATACTATGCAACATCCCTCCCAGACCTTAGCCCACTTCTCAGTTTCCTGAATTCTATTACTATAGTGGTTAACTTTATTCTCTCACACACTACACCTATTTACTACTCTTTACTCTCACCCTACCTCAGAATCTGACCTCCCACAACCTC
>JAPYXV010002189.1:0-13369 GCA_028533065.1 Trachops cirrhosus
ACGTTTGGGTGGCATCCTAGGGCTTGAAATAAACTGAAACTTTTACGAAAATTTCACAAAAACACAGCACCGCAGAGCAACACTATGCACAGCAATCAGACATCAATGTGAAGTAGCCAAGGAAATGCTGAACATATGGGCACAGTGCGGGAGAGCAAACAGACCGATGCTACGGTCACTGACCCAATCAGCGCCCAGGATACAGAACGCAGTGCTGTGGTTGGTCACCTTCCATTCCATCAGCCAACAGTGTGCTGTGTACGATCTCACGTTAGCAAACATTTCCATTGTGTACAGTATGGTATTCATCCACTGATGAAGTACATACTGCATTTTATTTCGATTTAATGTTCTTTTAATATGTTTGAATTAACATTTTTTTATATTTTTTATATTGTTTTAAATATTTTAGGCAAAAATAATTAAAATCTTAATTATATAAACACCTATATACCACAAAATCCCATGATATAACAAAAACTCCACAATACAGAATTAGATATATATATTTTTTAAAAAACTCAATACAGTGAAGCCACAATAAGTGAACAGCGATATAGCGAGGGACCACTGCATTCCAGGAGTGAGTGGTGAATAGTACATAGTGGGTGTTTATATTAAACAGTGGCTGAATGAATCTATACCTTTTAATTTATAGAAATTACATCTCTGATTATGAATGGAAGACAACAGGAAATTCTTACTAATGTCTATTATCAGTTGTGAGGAAAAATAGATAAACAATTGTAAGGGTCTGTATGTAGAAACACTAAAGATAGTCAATAAATCAGGGAATTCAGAGAGCACTGACATGTACACACCCGTGCACAGCTTCATTTGTGTGCTAGTGTGCTCTTGTTTCATATTCTCAGTCTATGAAGGCTGTGTTAGTGTCTGGCTTCTGACTTACCTGCAAGACTAAAAAAAATCCTGCATAGTCAGACAACTTGCTTTGGCCCGATCCAAAGAAATAGCTTAAAAATCAAAAATAACATTCCAGCTATTTCACATGTAACTCCTTGTTGTTGATATATCCCTAGAATAAAAATAGCTTTTTCAAAGTAAATTTCCATTAAAACGGCAAAGGAAATAGGACAATATCTTTCCTGGAACATTCAGATTCAAAATTCAGTTCTTAAGGTATGAACTGCATGGCGATCAATTCCCAAACAGCATCTCCAGTTCACATGTAATAATATGTGTCAACACATCCTCAATGTCTAATGGTTTTATTAATTTTTATCTCTGAAAACCGTATTTACTGATCAGCCAGCTTTTCCCTGAGTTCTCCAATCCCTCTCCACCACACTCTCCATGCTCCTGTTCTAGTCTCGACTAATGAATACATTTAAGAACTCAGAACTTCAGGCAAAGACCTTTTATTTGTGGTTAGATTTACATAGTTCCAAAAAGCAAACAAAATTCACAAAACACCTGAAAGTACCCCGAGGAGGTTCTCCGGTGTCAGGAGAAGGCACTGATTATAACAGAGGAAGCACAAGATACTTCTTCAAGTACAGGAGCTGGTTCGATCCCATCAAATGAATATGCTGTCTTCTGAGTGTGACAATTGGTAGGCAGGCACAGGAAAAGTGGAGGGTGTTCTCCACAAGGCTAGGCAGCCAAGCCCTCCAGGAGTATTATAACTAATACATGCAGGTACTATGATGGCAGCAAGGACAACAACGCTGAAGTCATCAGCAACAGCTTGACAGGATTTATAAATCAATACGGTGCCTCTACCCAGCAGATCATCTTTTCCTGATTCATTCCTTGGATAGAACACAAAATCTACTCAGAAAAAAAGAAATGCAATGCACTCATGTAACTGTACACAGTCCATCAGGGCTCCAGGGAGTCTCTCCCATTGGCCAAAACAGCACAGGGGGAGGCACACTGAGCACACCGAGAGCGCACGAGATGAATGGATAGGGCCCGAGCATGCCAAAAAGTTAGAAAGATGAATGGACATGACCCAAGCATGCCGAAAGCTAGAAAGATAATTGGATAGGAAAAAAAGGCCTGCCCTCCCTATGCCTCTAAGAACCTGGGGCTTAAGCAGGGATGGGGGGTGGTCTTTGAGACAGGAGTTCCCCATTCTCCAAAGTCTGGAGACCTGAACGAACCTCTTTCCTTTTGTACCAGCACCTGTCTCATGAGTTCAGCTTTTGTTGTGGCAGGTGGCCGAACCTATGTTTTGGTTACACTCAGATGACACTGAAAACACCAGTACTGGTATGTGCTGATTGGAAAAATGGTAAATACAGTCACATCATTTTGGAAAGGAGTGAAATCTAAGTTATAAGAAAAATATAGTTACAAAGCACACACATGGGTACTCTTGGTGGTATGGCTGTAAAACCTGTGCTTGGCTATAAAGCACTACAAGCAAATTTAACAAATAACAATTTTTAATTAAAAAAAGAAAAGAAAGTATTTTGCTATACCAAAATTAGTTTAACCCAGATCAAAATCAAATTTTCTGCAAATACCTTTAGAAAACTGAACTATATAATTAAAACATTAATGACATTACTTTTATAAATAATGAATGTGTTAAATTACTATGTAGTAAAGATATGGTTTGAAAATTAAAGCTGATTCAAAATATTATGTTCAAATTTCATCCTTTAAGAAACCAGGAAAACTGCCAAATCACCATGCTTCCCTTCCAATAGGCCCTACTGGAAGGGGTGTCTAACCCATGACCTAACATAAAATCATAAATTTACTTAAAACCTTCGTTTTGCTCACCAGTTTTCATTAGTGTTTGTATTTCATGTGTGGCCCAAGACAACTCTTCTTCCAGTGTGGCCCAGAGACGCCAAAACGTTGGACACCCCTGCTGGGGTTTCACAGTACCCTAGTAGGGGGATCTATTCTGAGTCAAGAGAGGGTCATTAAGTAATATTCAAAGAAAAGTAAGAGCAAAACATCAGGTACAAATTAATTTAATGCACTTCCTGAGACTTAAATAGAGCTCACTGACTTGAATAAAACACGACAACTTTGTTTTTAAATACTGAGCACACAATTTTCTGACAGTATCCAGCACACTTTCCTATTACGATGAGGTAAAAAAAAAAAAAAAAAAGAGGGCTTCAGAGAGAAACAGAACACAGCAGAATTACTAACAATGTGAAAAGCTCCCACAGAAGACTTCTCTTTTTATGAGCCACAAACAGAAAAAGAGATAAAACATAACAACCCTGAGTATAGGCTACAGGGGATTTCATAGCTAGACTCTTAGGATGTTTTACGAATCATCCCTAGCATGGCATTAATCCTCCCAGGGGACCAGAAAGTGATTTTCATCATCAGCAATACAGTTAAAAAGTTCACACCATTGTAATATCCATGTCAATCAACGTTCCTTGTCTCTCCCTCTCTCTCTGTCTCTCTCTATATAGAATGACAGTCACATCTCTCTGGTCTCATGCCCAACCGAAACCTTCATTAAAATGAAGAGAAGGAACAGAAAGGAGATTTCTGGTGCCATTTATTTTCCCGTGACAGGAATAAAGCTGCTGTGTCACAGCTTGAAAAACACACAGAAATTGTTGTGTGATACAATAATGCAGAATGCAAAAGCAAGTATTTTTCCCAGAAAAAAAAACATTTCCCCTATGACTCCCTTTCCTCCCCCCTCAAAAAATACCATATACGGGATTTCCACCAAAAGTCAGGAAGCTTCCAAAGCCACATTGCTCATGCAAGTAGCATCACGACAGCACAAAGGACCAAGGCCATGGTCTCGCCTTGTTTCCTGCCCAGACTGTGCTCCCAGGTCCCCAGACTTTATAACTCTTCTTTAAAGCCTTTTTGTGTCTCTGGCCAGGATTTGTCTTCCTCGCTGGGTGCCAACCATGTGACATAAACCTTCACTGGGTCAATGTTCCAGTGTTTGTGGAAGGATATGGGAACCTGGTGAGAAAGGTAGGCCTCAGGATAATCCACAGGCCGGGCCTGCAAGAAGAAAACAGAATTATGCTCATTTGTTCATTGAGAACAATCTTGCCCCAGAATAGCATGTGAATGTATGTAACAATTGTGTTCCTTCAATATTCGCTATCAGTTACTGGAATCTCAAGCAAGAAAGAAAATCTGTTCCATTAAAACAATACACTCCCTCTCACTGTAGGCTTTTAGCCTCTGCCCCTCCAGTTACTTTAATATCCCAATGCATCACTTTTTGCTTCTATGTTCCACAGTCATGCTCTGGGAGATTCCTCAACCATAGGTAATAAACATAGAATAGGAGGCTTTCCGAGGTAAGTCATTTCAGTTTTTACTGACTTCTGCAAAAACACACAAAAAAAATTTCTATTTCCCAGGTCTGTCTAAAGGAACTCTAGCCACACTAGGCTGTGTGGGGTGGGCAGGGCCTTCCTAGGGCTTCCTCTGCCTGTGTCTCTCTGACATATCGTCAGGAATGTGTGCATCTTTCAGAGGTGCAAATGTGGGGAATAACTGACTCACTCTCCTCCTGAAATGGTTTACAAGAGCCTAAGAAGTCATTGTATTATCATTTCAAAATTCTCTAAACTAAAGAAATGAAATTAAGCAGAATCATACATACCCTAGGTCAACAAGACTGAGTAAGCAGTCTACAGGGTTTGGAAGGAAACTGACACCAGACCCTATTTTGTTTGCTCTAAACAAAGTATCCACCTTCTCCCAATGCTCATCTTGCTCATAAATTTATACAGCCTGTGTTATATAGTCACTCACTGGGTTATCCATATTAAGAGTCTTGACGTTAGTCAAATTAGAAATAATACATTTTAAGAACAAGTCTTCTCTAGGCTAGTATTGTGTTATATTCTGCTTAAATTTTTTATGAATATTTAAACTCATGAATGGTTATTTCATCCAGTCCTTGGAAAACCTTGCAATGTGATCAGATTGTCAGGACTCATCTCTAATTAATGAGGAAACCAGAGCTCACAGAAGTTGTGACTTTCCTGGGGTGGCATGACCAGCAAATGTTGGAATAGGGGCGAGGGCTGGTGCCCAGTTGCTAGTCCAGTGTCCCAGCAGGACACCTGAGCTGGTCCTCAGCACACACGCTTGGCACGCCCAGTGTGCTCTGGCCCCTGGCCTCCCTGGGAGGTAGTGTGCGGTTCCAACAGTAATGAGCGTTCCAACAGTGATGCCTGTGAGGAAGACTTCAAAGTAAGGTGCGGGGAGAACCTTCACCCTGGCCATTGTACTGCTCTCTAAAAAGTCTAAGCACTCATGGGGTTGAAAACTTAAAAGAAAATTTAAAAAGAAAAGACAATGAGACAGAGAACAAAAACATACTGGAGTGAAGTCTAACTGAGTTGGGGACGTTTTGATTACCAGCTAAGGGAGTTCATATACTAAGTGATGTTTATGAGCAATACCCTCCGAGAGTTCACTGGTGTGGAGGAAACCTGAGGACACCGTACTCCCAATTCAGTTCTCAGATAAACACACAATGGCCCCAAAGAAAGAAAGAGTGGAAAGAAATCACTGCTTGTTTTTCACATTTAAAAATGAAAGGCTGGCCCTGACCAGTGTGGCTCAGTTGGTTGCATGTCATCCCACAAAGCAAAGGGTTGCTGGTTCAATCCCTGGTCAGGGCACATGCCTGGCTTGTGGGGTCAGTCCCCAGATGGGTATGTATGAGAGGTAACTGACTCATGGTTCTCTCCCTCTCTTTCCCCCTCTCTCTAAAAATAAGTAAAGTCTTTTTTAAAAAGTTAAAGGTTGAAGATACAAACATGTCAAACAGGAAGGAAATAACTCCATAACATCTTTCCCTTTACTTAATTTATTGCAAAATTGAAAGTTTCAGAGCTGTATTTATTTCTCCAATTTAATAAAAGAAAATAATTTTACTGATCCACAAACACCTGAAGTCTGAAGCCACCCCACCATCTTCCCCTCTGTCAATGTAGATTCCAGAAGTGGTAACTGCATTTCTGGAGCCAGGTATGCAAGGAAAGAGCTGGCCAAGCAAGCTTTCGAAGTTGCTAACTATGTCAATAAATGAGGCCACAGAAAAGAAGAAGACAAAACGAGAAAAGTAAAGTGCATCCAAAGAGGCATCTGTAACAGCATGAAGTCTATACAGCCTCTAACAATCACATCTCTGTGCCCAAGATGCCTGAAGGAAATCCCAGGGTCACCAGGAAGGCCCTAGTGTAACAGGGGGCAGCCAGGAGGGGCCCCAAACAGGCATGTGTACCAGGGTCCGGAAGAGCTTGCAGATGACTGGCTCCACACCACAGGGCCATGCTGCCCGGGGTGCCGGCTGCTGCAGCCAACAGTGGGAGGAGCTGGAAATGGGGCTGCAGAGGAAGATCAGTGATGGGATTTAAACCCAGGTGTGGCGGCCTCTGGCATCTTTGGGGGACCACGTGGCTTTGGAACTGCCCCCTTTTTGCCACGTGGATGGTGCTGGGAGCCCCAATCGAGGACTGCTACTCCTTTCCTGAGATGTGGTACCCAGACTGGGCAGAGGGAAAAGGAAGGACTGTGTGCGTCTGTGGGTATCCTAAAGGACTTTAGTCTGTATAGCTTTTAAATAAATAATAATTCTTTTGCTTTTCACCGATCTCTGGCATTGAGAGACGCCTTTCCTCTGGTAGCAGGCAAAGCAAACCTAGTACATGAGGGGGTACCCCCGGAGAAAAAGGGGGGGTCTTTTATACCATTCTGCCACCCCTCCCCCCAGTCTTTTCTGTAACAGTTTTTGGTGACCACGAAGGGACGATAATTGCCTGTGGGAGGCAATTGCCTGTGGCGACCCCCTCAGGTGTGGGAGAGTGAGACTTAGGAACTTTCCCAGTCTCCGAGAATTTCTCCGCACTCCTCCTGAGGGTGTTGGCTGCCAAATCACACCTGGAAAGGTGAAAAGGAAACAAAACGGGGAGGGAGCAGAGAAGTGAAAAGGTTTGGTTGAAAACTGGTTTCTGAACACTGTTTTGGAATAATGGAGTTGTGGATAATGGTTTGGTTAGGATGCTGCTTCCAGGTTGCCTGGTCTGCTCACTCACAGTTTTGGTGAGCCCAGGCGGCACTAAGGGGACCTGTACTCAGGTCTGGGGAGGAAGCAAACCCCTAGGCTCTATAAGCCGAGCCTGCCTGTATGTTGGGGATTGGACAGCAAGCTGTGTGGGTGTGCTGCCATTTTGGGTAAAATGGAGGATGACCACGTGAGTGCCCACCATGGAGGATGGGTCATGCATGGGCGCCGCCATCTTGGAACTGGGCAAGGTGGTGGGCTAAGGGTTCTCCTCAGATTATGGGCTGTGTGTTGCTGCTATGTGGTTACTGCACCAGTCAGGTTCTTTGTGCAACTGATAGAGAGGGCTCTGGTTCTAAAGGTCATGAACTGGGGTCCAAGGGCGACCATCTTATTTATAGGGTGTTTGCAATGTCTAAGCTTCAAAAAGCTGCAAGATCTCCCTGCAAATCGAGGGGCTTTTAGTGGAAGGTACCTGTAGTGCTAGGGGCTTTTAGCTGCCAGATACTGAGTTTAAGTACTGAGTTTAAGTATAGTCTTTCCCAGTGTGGGAAAGGAACAGTGATTAAAAATGAATTATGGTTAAATCTGGATGGGTAAAACTATGTAGGAAAGGGTGTGAAAGTTTTAAACCTGGAGAAAAGGAAACCTCAGCTGTTTGTTTTCTGGTTTTATGGGAATGTGGTTTCAGTTTGGTTCTGTTTCTGATCAGAAATCCTCTGTACCTGAAGACCTAGTGAAGGTCCCCTGTAAGACCCAGTGAAGGTCACCTGTAACCGGTTGGGGAGAGAATGCCTTTGCTGCTCGGGACCCAGGGAGGGTCATTCTGGGCTGACTGGTGTTCGAGCCTGAGGCAAAGGAGCATGTCAATGGGGAGGCACAGGGGACGCACTGGTACAACAGACTGCTCCACCTGTGTACTGTTCTTATGGAATGCTGTCTGTGTTTGGATTTTGCTCTGTATCTGCTCTGAAAAGGAAATGGAGGATTCCAGGGAAGGTTAAAACTTCACACACTATAGGAAAGTGAACAAGGAAAAGTGTAGAATATGTAAATGAAAAAGGAATATGAAAGGATATCAGAAGGGAAAGGATTTTCCTTCACACTTTGTACTTTTCTTCCTACCTGATCCCTCCAGAACTTGGCATTCTGAAAGAGTGAGTGATGACATAAGGTTTATTTGCACAAATCTATTAAGACCAGTCATTAGTGGTGGTTTGTTAATTGACATTTTGACTGGAATGTCATGCCTGAAGGAGGCATGTCTGAGTTCTGGTCGTCACCAGAAAGTCCTGAGGAACTGGGATTGACTTGTGAAACTAGCAAAAGCCCACAAAAAAAAGCCTGGTACCTTGATTGGTTGTGCAGTTCATGGCAGTCTTTCCAGGGAAGGAACAAAGGTTGCTTTCCTGAAAGATGACCAAAAAGGAACCTGTAGGCACGATGGAAGCCTCAAGGATTTGAGTGAAACAACCCGTACAGGCGAAGCCAGATGGTGGATATGTGGCTCTGCTTCTGTGCCCTGAGGGGCAGACTGAGAAGTCAGTCTAAAGGTTCCTTGTGTGAGTTCCAGCAAAGCGGACTTAAAGATCATAGATGATCCAGGCTGCTCTTAGTGTGTTTATGGAAACGAACAGGCAAAATTAAAAGCTGGACTCAATGTGGTTCCTTTAATAACAATGAGTGTGATCTTAGGAAGAAAAATCATGGTTTAAGGAAAATCACAATGCTCAGTATTGGACGTCAGAATGGCACAGATAACTGTCTTGAAAGTTTGTTATTTGAAAGTTAAAACCTGGTCACAAAGGACCTGTCAAAGTGCCACTGTTAGATGTCATTGCAGCAAGGGCCTTGTGACAGGATATCTTCCCAAAAGACAGTCTCACAGGTACAGAGACTGGTTTGGGGATTGTTGTGTACATTAACATGTGTTCTTCCTTCTGTTTTCATAAGGCATATGCCTAGGACCTCAATACCTCAGTGATTGGTTGCAATACAGGCCTCGCTTAAGGAGCCCATCCTCATCATTGCCCCCTGAGACTCAACAGTTTGACTGAACTAAGTGGTCGGGTTGGTGAAGGGTTTGGGTGGTCTGTGGGCTTCACTTTAGAACTGATTTTCCCTTTTCTGTCCCAAAGGTTTGAATAGAAAGGGCCCAGAAATCTGAAAGGAGGGAAATCCTAATATATTCCCCTCAGCCCAAGTTCATTCAGTACAGTGGGCCACAAGGGTTTTGGATAGGTGTAGCATGCCTTGCACACCTTCCTCCAGATAAACCATTCTTTACCTAAGTCCCTGCCTTCATCATTTAGTGGTTATGATTTAATTTGCTTCCAACTCTGTTTCCAAATCTGTCACCTCCAGAATATGACTAGGATACCAACTGTCCAGTAATGCCAGCCTTTGGACACCAAGCCTGCAACTTCCTGGTGACAGCCCACGGATCTGGATTCTATAAGGTTCTTCCCCTTATAGAAAGGACTCCCTCTGTGCTGCCCCTCCCCTTTCAGGGCACCCCCAACCCAAGGGTAGGTAGGACAACGTCCATGTCCAGCCGGGAGTAGTTACAAGATGAGACCTTTGTCCATTGTCCTTTATATGATTATAAAGGGGTTGTATATCTGAAAGGAGGGATTGTAACAGGGTGCAGCCAAGAGGAGGGCCGGAAATAGGGATTTGTAATGGGGTCCAGAAGAGCTTGGAGATGATTGGCTCCACACCACAGGGCCACACCTGCCTGGAGTGCTGGCAGCTGTGGCCAGTTATGAGAGGAGCCAGAAATGAGACTGAAGAGGAAGATTGGTGATGGGATTTAAACCCAGTCTTGGCAGCCATTTGGTGTCTTTTGGGGACCATGTGGCTTTGCATCTTGTTGGGACCATGCAGCTTTGGAACTGCTCCCTTTTTGCCACATGGATGGTGCTGGGAGCCCGAATCACAGACTTCTACTTCTTTCCTGAGATGCAGTACCCCAGACTGGGCAGAGGGAGAAGGAAGGACTGTGGGCAGTTGTGATTATTCTAAAAAAGTTTAGTCTGTATAACTTTAAATAAATAATAATTATTTTCCTTTTCACCAATATCTGGCATTGAGAGATGTCTTTCCTCTGGTGGTGGGCAAAGCGAACCTAGTATGGAGGAGGAATCCCCAGAAAAAAACCGGGGGGAGGGGTGTCTTTTATATCATTCAGTCACCCCCGTCTGTTCTGTAACACTAGGAAGAGATGTGCAGGAAAAGAGACACAGCTCAAACTGCATGAGGACATAAATTGGGAAAAATTAAAACCTGTTTTTCTGCAAAGGTTAGAGCATACCAAACAGTAAAATAAATGGAGGTTAAAACTGTATTTCCTTAGACATACATACATTTTACAGCTGTATTGAGGTATGATTTATATACACACAACTCACACAGTTTGAAAATTTTTGGTAAATATCCAGTTAGGCAACCACAAATCCAGTTTTAGAACACTATAATTCCCTGGCAAGCATTTGCAGTCAATTCCTGCCCCCACTGGCAGACCCAGGAAACCTGATTTGCTTTTTCTCACAAATGACAGACATTTCTGATCACACAACTTTCATGGGTCAGGAATCGGGGCACGACTTAACTGGGAGCTCCACTTCACAGTCTCGCAGAGATGCCAGCAAGGCTCTGGGGTCTCATCTGAGACTCAACTGAGAAAAAAGCCCCTTCCAGGCTCACTCAGTAGTCATGGTAGTATTCAGTTCCTTGTGGGCTGGTGGACTGGCCTTACCTCTTTGCTGGCAGGGCAGCTTGTTTTACCAAACCTTGCAAGCCAAGAAGGCCATAAGGAGTCTGCCAGGAAGAGGGAAGTCACAAACCTTTGTAACCTAACTACAGAAGAGATGTCCCATCACCTTCATCATATTCTGCCCACACTAAAGAGGATTATATAAGGGGATTATACAAGGGTGTGAACACCAGTAGGAGGGGACCATTGAGAGCCATGTCATAAATTGCTTGCCATATGTATGTTTAACTTTTAAGAAACTGCCAGAATGCTTCAAAAGTGACCATCTTTCATATTTCCACTAGCAATAGATGAGAGATAGTTTCCCACATCCTCATCAACACTTGGTATGAGCTGTCTTTCTGCTTAGCCATTCTAGGAGACATATGGTGATGCCTCATATAGACTTTTGTCTGTACTTCCCTAAAAACTGATAATGTTGAGCATCTTTTCATGTGCTTGTTTCCCATTCATATATCTTCGTTAGTGAACTGTCTATTCAAATCTTTTGCCCATTTTAAAGGGAACAATGTCCCTTGCTCAGCTCTTGGCCAGCTTTCAGTCACTTCACCCACTTCTCACAAGCAAATTGGGCCCTTCTTGTGCTGATTCCCAGGTGGGCGGGTTTATGTACATTCTAGGACCCAGCGGGTCTCTCCAAGAATTCTTCTGTGAGGCTGGGAGTTTCTCCTGCAGGTGCAATTCCCACAGGTTTTTCCAGTCAAAGGTTTGAGGCTTTATTCCCCCTTGCTGGAACCCTGGGTCATGTGATCTGTCTCGCTCCCCAGTTGTTCCTCCTGGTTTATCCACATGTGAATGTGGGACTGCTCCATCCTCCAGCTGCTGCCTTGCCACACATCCTCTCTGACCCAGCTGCCCATCTCTGCCCATCCTACCAGTCTGAATGAATTTTTCTTCTTTAACTTCTTGGTTGTCAGACTTCCATACAGTTAAACTTTCTGGTGGTTCTGATTGTTTTCTTTTTAAATTTATCGTTGTTCTTCTTTTGGTTATGCAAGGAAGCAAAGTGTATCTATCTACACTTCCATCTTGGCTGGAAGTCCAGAAGTGTATAGCTTTAGTATTGGTATTTTGTATTATGATCAACTATGAGTTCATCTTTTTTTGCGTATGGTTGTGAGGTAAGGTTCTATATTTGTGGATATATATAATTCTCCAGCACCATTTGTTCCATTCCCCACTGGTTGCTTTGGCATATTTAGCATAAATGGGCAGGTTTATTTCTAGAACCTCTACCCTGTTCCATTGTTTACCTGTATACTAGTTCCATATTGTCTTGATTATTGTAATGTTATAGTAAGTTTTGAAAACCTGTTTAAGTATAAATCCTCCCATTTTGACCTCCTTTTTTTCTTATTTTTGAGAACAATACTTTTCACGCCCATTCTCAAGGTTATGGGAAACTGCTTCCCTTAGTTGCCCAGATACCTGGGTAAGGAAGCCAGATGCCTCCCTTTACCCTACATATGGCATAATTAAAACACAAGGGGACTTAACAATGCCTGACATCATTTAGACAGCAGGGAATACAGGGAGGAATGGAGTAAGTTGGAAGGCAAAACGTGGTGGGTGGCTCTAGAATTATCGGTGAAGCATAGAACAGTGGGGTGCTAACTTCTTTTGGAAAGCCAGGAGATGTCGATAAGAGAGAATCAAGGCTGCCATCAGTTGACTACGTGGAGAGGTGGGCGAGGCTGGTATTACTTTAAGTTTATTTTTGAATATGATGTAAAAGAGTATCCATTTTCTGTTGATTATGTATATTTTGTTTTTCCAGGATGACCTGTGGAAAAGTCTGTCAACTCTGCAGTGTGTATCTTTACATTCTCTGTCATACATTACTTGTTCATGTGAGAGGGTTTAATCCTGGGCACTCTATATTGTTCCATTGTTCTAAGTCTGTTCTGTGCCAATACCTTTCTGTTTTGATTATTTCAGCTTTATACTATCATTTCAGAACACGTAGAGTGATATTTATAACTTTGTTCTTTTTTCATTTGAATTGTTGTTCAAGTACAGTTTTCTACCCCTTCCCCCAATCCCAGCCCATCCCACCACCTCCCTCCCATTTCCATCACCCCTCATTATTGTCCATGTGTCCTTTATACTTGTTCCTGCAAACCCTTCACTCTTTTCCCCTGAATTCTCTCCCCTCTGGTCACTGTCAGTCTGTTCCCAATTTCACTGTCTTTGGTTATATTTTGTTTGTTTGTTTTGTTGATTAGGTTCCTGTTAAAGGTGAGATCATATATAATTTGTCTTTCACTGCCTGGCTTATTTTGCATAGCATAATGCTTTCCAGTTCCATCCATGCTGTTGCAAAGGGTAGGAGCTCCTTCTTTCTTTCTGCTGCATAGAATTCTATTGTGTAGGTGTACCATAGGTTTTTTAAAAATATATTTTGATTATGCTATTACACTTGTCCCATTTCCCCCTTCACTCCCCTCCCCCCTGCATACCCTCTCCCACCTATATTCCCCCCCTTTAGTTCATGTCCATTTGTCATAAGTTCTTTAGCTTCTACATTTCCCATACTATTCTTGCCCTCCCCCTGTCTATTTTCTACCTACCATCTATGCTACTTAATCTCTGTACCTTTT
>JAPYXV010002190.1:0-13367 GCA_028533065.1 Trachops cirrhosus
TTACCTTCATTTCATTTAGGTCTTTTTCTAGAGGTTTCTTTTGTTTTTTCATTTGGGACTTGTTTCTTTTTCTCCCCATTTCAGCTGCCACTTTGTTTTTGTTTCCCTTCATTAAGTAGATCTGCTGTGATTCCTGGTTTTGTTAGGGTGGCCTTACATAGTAGGTATCCTGTGGGACCCAGAGGCATAGCCCACTTTGCTCACCTGAGTTGGGTGCTCTAAGAATGTTTTTTGTCCACATTATGTAGGCTCTCTTTCTGTAACTGACTCTTAATTTCTATTGGTTCACTTGTGTATAGGATTGACCTTCAGGCTGGCTGACTGTGAGACTCAATCCCCAACACAGTGTGCAAGCTGCTCTACAGGTGATGACCACTGAAAGCAGAATTTGCCTCAGTAAGTTTTGGCGCCTGTTGAGATCTCCCTGCTAATATGTTGCTTGTGCAGCATTTTGGATCCTACTCTGTTGTTGTCTGGCTAGTCACTGGGCATATTGGTTCTGAGTCTTTTCAAAGGGACTGTGGTGTAGACCTATGTCAGATGCTGCCTGTGACTAGCCCTGGGCAACCTGTTTGCATCTATCATTGATCCATAACTCCATCTGCTGGTCCTGAGTGTTTGTATAATGGACTCAGCTATGCACCAAAACTAGCTTTTACCAGGATCAGGCTATGGAGAGGGTAAACTAAAATCTCAAAGCGTGCAGAGATCCACCTCTGCCTGCAGGATGACAGACTTAGTCACTGAAACAGCTTCCAGTTGTGCTCTTTGGCAGGGCATAAGCTCCACAGGGTGGGGTGAGAGGGAATCCTGCAAGTGGACCTATTGTTTCCTTTAATGTTTATGCCACATGGATGGGGGTGATCTGTCCAAGAATGATGGCTACTTCAGTATGAGGAATAACTGAGCACAAGATCCTGGGGACTGACACTCCAGCTCTTTCCCCAGATCCATTAACCCCAGAAACTCCTCATATGACCTTAGTTTGCTCTGCTCTTCTGTCAGAGCCCAAGTGGTTACAGATTCAATTTTGCGTGTTGGTCCTTTAAGAGGGTGGTAGTATCTCTATCTATTTCTCCCTCGTGAACAGAAACTTTGCCACTTTTCACAGTCAGATATGTGGGTGCCTATTCCCAGTTCTGGTGCTTCACGCTTAGGAACCCAGCTTGGGGTTTAGATTCTACACTTCTCAGGAGAACCTCCCTGCATCTGCTGTATCTCTCCAGAACTTTAGCGACTGTCCATGGGAACCCAGCTAACTATCTCACTCCTCCACACTTCCTACCAGTTTTGATGTGGCTTCTTCTGTCATTCCTTGGTTATAAGGCTTCTCTCCAGCTCGTCTTCAGTTAGTTGTTCAGGATGGTTTTTCTATAATTTCATTATAATTCTAATTTGGTTCTGGGAGAAAGTTAGTATAGCTTCCTCCCACTCTACCACCATCTTCAATCTCTGTTAAGTGTTTTCAGCTTCTCTACTGAGCTAGGTCTTATGCCAAGCTTGGACCAGACAGACCCATGTGGCAGCTACTGGGGGGCTCCAGGAAAAGAGAGTTTGGAAAGGCTGAAAGGGGGAGGGTGAAGAAAAGTGGGGTCTGGGAGCTTTCAGAATTTGTGTATTTGGGGAGGGGTAGAGTTTGTGACCTCTTTCTCAGCCTCATGGTATGTGCTCCCAAGAACAAGAGATCTTGATAGGCCAGAATGGGCAGGGTAAATGTAAAATGCAGTGCTTGAGCTGGATAGAATTCAGAAAGGAGAAGGGCATTCCAGGCAGGAGGGAAGACCAGGGAGCAGGATGAGCTGAGTGTGTCTAAGACAGTGAGGCCTAGAGCATGTGGTTGCATGTGGTTGTACAATGGTTGGCTAAGGTAGAATGTTTTCATAGCCAAATGTATTTCCTACCTGACTTCCTTTACAGAACAGAGTAGACTGCAAACTATAGAAAATAGACCACACTTTTGTTCTCCTACATGGGTTAGGTGTCTATTTTGTCCATAACATGCTGCAAACAAAGATGCTTTCTTCAGTAATTTCCATAGTTGCCAAGACTCTTTTTACAGAATATTTTGTGTTCAATAGAGTCCCAGTTACATATACAGAAATAATTAATGTTTGCTCAACAAGAACTCAATTGCTTTTCTTCCTATTGGGCTTGTTAGCCAACCTTCTTATGAACATTGATTGATACCATGTTTATTTAGATGACTGGTTTATACCTAATCTGAACTTTCCTGCCAAATCAATTTTTGAAGTTAGTGAGAATTGGGGTTAAACAAATTTAAAATAAGAGGAAAAACCAGACCAAATTCTACTTCATAGTATGTAATGTTAGAATAAACTTCCAATAAAGATGTTAGATAGTTTATGGTTATAAGATTAAAATAATTAGAATGAGTTTTCTAATCTTTTATTTAATATTTTATTTCCTATAAATTTGAAAATGACTCTTATTCAATCTGATCTGGTTTTTCATGGAAAATTTATGACCCATGAGTATTATGTAGAGAAAAAAGATAAACTTACAAGTTGAACAATATTAATTTGAACACTGTACAAGATGTTTATCTTTTTTTCACAAATAACACTTTATGTACCTTTAATACACATTAGCACCCTGATGGTTTTATGTGTATATTTTATATCTAACTATCAAATGTTCCAATAAAACTTGTCACTCTTAGACATTTTAAAATTTATCATATCCATCCTACTCACACCCACTTGCAGTTAAATCACTTTGAAATGTGACTTTTTATATCAGTAATACAGTAAGACTATCATTTACTAAATTACCAAATGATGGTGTTAGTGCATTCTTCAAGATTTGTGTGAATTATCCAAACTCCAGTGTAGATGCATTTGTACACAAAATGATTTCACTAGCCAATTTGGAAACGCTTTAGGCCTTCCTGGAAACTGTAGCCTGCGGAAAGGCTTAAAAGTCATACCAACAAGAGTTCAAATGGTAACATAGCACTTATAAGTGTTTCCAAGTTTATATATTTAAACATTTTCTTATCCTGCTTTTTCAGGAGAAACTATAACCTCATAGTGTTATGATAAATCCTCTCTTTTGTCTCATTTACCCAACTCAAGGTGGCTCCCTATCTTTTGTGTAAACCTGGAGAGAAAGCATGTTGTAGCAGGATGATAGGACAAATTAGAGGTGATAAAATCTGGGCACCTTTCCCAGTTCAGCCTGGAATTCCCTTTATGGTTTTGGGAATGTCACTGACCCACCTAGGAACTGGTTTTCTATTTTTGCCATTCAGGGGAAGGTTCACTAGATCATCATAAAGATTTCAGTCAGACTTTCTTTAGTGTTTTCATCATGAATACATCCTGATGAATATTGTTTCATATGTGTATATGTATCTAAAAAATGAAATAATAATTACACATTCCTGGCTTTCAATTCTAAATGGTTACTGTGATGAAAAGGTGTAAATTAAATAATCAGATTAACATTGATTGATAGGACCTCTGTCTACAAGTTTAAAACAGGCGGCACTTTTTTCTTCATGGCTGAGTGATAATTAGCAGGAGACATAGTTATCAACACTTAGCACATAGATGTGAAGACATTCACTGCTTATACAGAACAGATGGAATATATATATTAACTCTTTTCATACATTAAATAATATGCCTTGACATGATTTTCCAGATGTTTTAAAGTATAATTTATATGAGCCAGTTTATAGCTTTTTAAGATGCAAAATTACTTCAATAAGGAAGCTTTTCAAAAAGTTGTTTTTGAAAAAGACAAAACTTTTTAGAGCTTTTTTAGTAGTTAGAATCAAAAAAATACCAAGGGTGTATTCAGCAAAACAACACTGCATCAA
The DNA here is from genome assembly GCA_028533065.1 of Trachops cirrhosus. Lineage (NCBI taxonomy): Eukaryota > Metazoa > Chordata > Mammalia > Chiroptera > Phyllostomidae > Trachops > Trachops cirrhosus. The sequence continues at coordinate 3,845 of JAPYXV010002190.1, forward strand.
AAGCCATGTAGAAAGGAACTGTCCATTGACACATTGTTTTGGCTGGGGCTGGGGATTCAGGGAGTGGGGGAGGAAGAAAAGCATTTCAAATTCTCTCTTGATCTTAAATGTAAATTTCTGGGCCATTGAGGGGAACTACCAACCCATAATAGCAGCCTCCCAGCATGTACCATGCTGCCGCTTAAGCAGAAAGTCACTTCCTAGGTAAGACTGTCCTATATAGTACACCGAAGCAATATGCAGATGCCCTTCATCCAGAATTTATCCTGCACTGTTTTAATTTTTCCCACTTACAAGCTTTTTGGTGTGACGTATAAGGTTCTTTTGTCACTAGTTAATGCAAGTAACATCATTGGACCATTTATTTTTTAAAGCCAGAGAATATTTGATTACATAGCTGGAAAAAGTAGAGTTGGTGTTTATCTAGATATTACAGTGAATATTAGCAACATGTTAGAATTCAATACCAATGTGCTTTAATTTACCTTTTCTATTTTTCTATTGCCTTCTTCCTATGCTCTTAGACACATCCTCTATCTAGTTATCCATCCATTCATCCATACATGTATTCATCTTTCTCTAGCTATATATTCCATCTCTCCCTCTCAAATGTTTCAGTTTTAAGTTATATTTCATTTGAGGCTCAGGTAGACAAGAGAGTCTAGAAAGCATCTGTGGATAACTTATGGTTGGTGGTTTTACTTCCTCCTGAAAATTCATCTCATCCTTCAACATTTAACACCTGTTGTACTCCTGTTGGGTTTACATAAATCAAAATGTAATGGGGTGCAGACAGGGCCCCCCAAAGAGGAGTTTATAATAGGGTCCAGAACTCAGGGTGTCCAGGAAATAAAAAATATAGGCTATCCCCATCCCCACAAGTCTGGATTGGGGATGGGACATGTGGAACAAGGCCATTGAGAGTTATTTTGCATATCAACTGTTGGCCAGCTTCATACCTGATATGCAAAAATGGTTATTTTACATATCTACAACAGCTGCCTAGCTTCATAGATATGTTAAGTACCCATGGCCATGCTTTGAGCCAGGGAAATGGGAGTCACTTCAACCCATGATGTAACTGGGAAGCAGCTCCCCTTACAGCACCTTCATAAGAGCTTGGAGATGGTTTGCTCCACATCACAGGGCCACATCTGCCTGGACTAACTATGGTGGCCCAGAAAGGCTGAAAAAATATGGGAGTGCTAGCAGGTGTAGCCGATTGTGGAAGGAGTAGGAAATGGGGTTACAGAGGAAGATTCACACGTGGATTTAAACCCAGACATGGCAACCATGCAGGGCTTACCATGTGGTTTTGGAGGCAGTTTGGAGGCTCCCTTTGCCATAAGGCTTAGGAAGCAAAGAGACAATGCAGAACTAGGGATGGGCACAATGAGAGACTTTGTGGCAAGGAAAGGGGTGAAAAGACTCTGGCTGGTGGGCCATGAGAAGGTGCCATGTGGTTTTGGATTAAGAACTAAAGATTGCAATGACACAGCTGATGGTGCTGGGAATTTTGGGAGGCCTGCCAACTGAGCACGGATTACTGGGAAGGACCAGGAGCTAGCCAAGCCATAGACTTCTATTTTTTCCCTAAGATATAGTACCCCTGACTGGCCTGACTGGGCAAAGTGGGGAAGGAAGGACTGTGGGTGTTTTAAGGAACTTTGGGTATTTAACGGTGACATTCTGCCATTACTCTAAACTTCTGTAACTTTTGAATAAATCATTCCTTGCCTTTTCACAAACCTCTGGCATTGAGAGCCATATTTCCAATTCCTAAGGGTGATGGGCAAGGCAAACCTGGTACAGAGGGACCCTGGGAGAGGTGGGGTCCATTTGGTAACAGTATCTTGTCTCCCTGCAATGGGTCCATTCTGTAACAAAAAGACATGGTCTCGTCTTTTTAAAAAATGTATTAGGCATAAAACAAATATATTGCAAACTAATTACCCTAACCACTAATTAATAAGAGTATTTAAACTAATGGAGAATGACATCCAGTGAAGTGAAGGTCACCTTGGATTGGTTAAGCATATTTTTCAAAACAGTCTTTATAAAGGTGATTGTGAGTGTAAGTTTGTATTGGGTGCAGTGGAAACAGAGAAACAGGGAATGTTAGACTCTGCTTAGGAAATAAGAGGATGTTTCACAGGGAAGATGCCACTGAGCTTATTTTTAAGTAGGACAATGTTTGCCTGGAATTTCAGTGAGTGAGGCATTTGGTCACAAAAAGAATAATGTTTAAAGCAGGGAGAAGAAATACTGAGTTAGGACAGAACAAGGCATGTTTAGAGATCGGCAACTTGTTTGTATTATTGGAATACAAATGTTAAAAAAAAGGTAGGTAGGTGGGGCATAAATACAGTAAGACCATAAGTAGGTGGGGTATAAATAAGTAAGACCTTGGCACCATAATCTAAAACTCTGTACATATCTAGAGTCAGTGTGTCAAAATAATATAGAGACAGATTTTTGACTTGATACAAAAGAATTTCAATAGTAAGAGACAACAGTGAAGCAGGAAGGCCTCCCCTTTGGTTCCATTTGGAGGTCCTTAGAAGGAAACGAGTTATGAATTAGTATAAAAAATATCTAGGAACTAAAGATGAGTCATAAAGACATGAGCACTTTGTCACTGAAGGTGTACAAACGGGACCTACTTTATATGTCAAAGATATTGTTGAAGGGATTCTTTTATCAGCTGTGATGTCGAATTAAGTCTCTACATGCATTTTATAGATTTAAGATTCATTGATAAATGAATAAGTCCCTTTTACTGGCTTGTATAACCATGTTTTAGAAGAATGAAATAGATTTTATTCTGTGATCTAAGAAACTTGTACCAAACCTAGTGTTTCCATATCAATGTGTCAGAATATGCTGCATCTGTGATTGCACAGATAAGCCAAACTATCCCTGTAGATTCTGCTCCAGTTTGCTTTCAATTCTGCTCAAATGTGGACATCCAATAGGACAGTTTCTTTGTCATGAGACCTATGGCCCTCATCCCTCCATTCCTTATTAGTCTGTGATCTCTCCACTTTCCAGGATATGAACCTAGCTCAGGTTTTCTCTGACACCTGCTACTACATCCACTCATCTTCCTCCTGCACCACCCCCTGTTCTCTTCTGAAGACATTCTTGTGTTCTCTCCATTATCTATGTTCTCACAGCTTGATTATCAAAGGCTTATAGCATCCCAGCAGAGGACTAGATTTGCTATGTACATTGTTAATTTTGGATTTTTTTTCTTGTGACATGAAGGTTACAAATAAACTATATAATGTTATACTACTCATACTGATAGCAGTGAATTCATTGAACAAATACTTCAGGGCACATACAGCATGCCAGACACTGTTCTCAGCACTGAGGACTGACTGCAGTGATGAAGACAAAGCACTTTGACTTTGAGCAGCTTACATTCTGATGAGGAAGGACCAGCTAAAAACTTATAATACAAACAAACAAATACATAAATAAGGTGTTTCATACAGTGATTATGCCACAAAGCAAACAAAAAGGCAAATAATAGTGACTTGCTAGGCAGGGCTGTTGTTTTTAGCTAGCACAGTCAGAGAAGCACTCTCAGAGGAAGTGGCATTTGAGCTGGTGCAAAACTGATGGGAGGAGGAAGAGGGTCAGAGGGAACAGCAAGAGCCAAGGCTTTAGATTGTACCAACACAGCCTCCTTGAAGGAAAAAGAGAGGAGCTGTGAGAACTAGTGCCCATATCAGGTGATGGAAGGACTTGTAGAAGATAAGACTGTTGAAGTAGGCAGGGGACCAAGTCATGGAGAGTCATACAGTCTTTCCTGAAGTAATTAATTATCAATCTAATTCCAGTGGGAAGCCATTGAAGAATGTATTCAGAGAATTGATAACTGAAAAAAACATCAAAATTTAGGGGTGTCATATAAAAGCAAATGTAATATTAAAGTTCATTAGGATAAATATCTTGTACTTTGAAGCTTTTAATGGAAAATGAGATTGGCATTTTTTTATTGTTGCTCAATTACAGTTGTCCCCATTTTCCCCTCATTACTCTCCCCTGCCCCACTCACCCATACTCCCATCTTCAATCCTACCCTCCTTTGATTTGCACATGGATCCTTTATACATGTTTCTTGATGACCCTTTCCCTTCTTTTCCCTGTTATCCCTCTCCCACCTCCCCTCTGGTTACTGTCAGTTCGTTCCTTATTTCTATGTCTCTGGTTCTATTTTGCTTGCTTGTTTGTGTTGTTGATAAGGTTCCTCTTATAGGTGAGATCATATGGTATTTGCCTTTCATTGCCTGGCTTATTTCACTTACCATAATGCTCTCCAGTTCCATTCATGCTGAATTGAAGGTAGGAGTTCCTTCTTTCTTTCCTCTGTATAGTATTTCATTTTTACTCAAACAGCTATTTCTATTTAAACTTAGCCACTCAGGAATAATACTACAAATAAATGACCCATGTCAAAGACTGTCATTAAAGTTTAATTATCTAAATTTTTTAGTTAAGAATGGGTTTCATTAGTTTATAGCCACAATTGGTTCTTTGTTCTTCTCAATTGTTTGTAGTGTGCTCACCAGATGTTACTCTTATTCTCTGAATAAAAATAGATTCATTCAGATAGTAAGAAAACATAGATAGTAATGAAAATAGATTCAGGTGATATTGTAGGTCATAGTTGTCATTGATTTCAAATGTATTTCTTCTCAAAATCCTCATCAGCAAGGTTAGCATCTGTTGGAAAGAAAATCACCCCTTCTTTTGGTTATATGCTCATTGTTTCCTCACTTTGTTCTGCCATTAACACATTATCATATTTACAGTATAAAGCTGCATGCTTTTTTCATCAAAGTGTTACTAGTGTGGAAATTTCATTTCTACATGGTCATAACTTGCTGCTTTTCCTAGCAGCTAAATACGCTCACAAATGCCAGGTCATAGAAATATTGAATGAAAATAGCTTTGGACATGCTTTCTTTCCCACTGTGGTCCTGTCCAAGGGGGTAAGACACTGGTATACAGCCACAGTGGAAGAGTGACTACGATGTTGAAGTGTTCCATCTCAGCAAAGCACTACTCGGCACCAACTACAACTTCACATGCCATTTCTGCTTTCAGCATGCCTGATATCTATTTGCTTGCTCTTCTGCATCTGGTACAGGCAAAACTGAGATAAATTTGGAAGGCATACATTGTGTTTAATACCTTGTGTTTTATAAAATAGCTACAGACTTCAGCTTATAGGGGGGTTGGAAATTTCTGTCATAATCTTCAAGCACCTCAGAAGTTGTCATGTTATATGTGGCAGCTAGTAGTACATACTGCTTTCTTTCATTTTCAGGAAATGCTTCTAGATGGCAACCTATTATTTGGAGGAAAGTACTGACCCTCAAGTAATAAGCACACCTCCAACACCTATCTTTCCAATTTCAGGTAATAGCTTAACGTGTGACCATGAGTATCTGATAGATGTTGAATGAGAAGTAAAATGTTGGAAGGTTTGCCCATATTGGAGTACTTTGCAAATGACTATAATATACTTTAGTCAATATTTATGTTGCCCAAAATATGTATTACAGCATGTATCAGACCCCCAGGTGTATAAGTTTTTCTCAGAAATTTTGAACATTTTTAACCATACATGTGATGTGGAAATTATAATTGTTCAGTTGTAATATATAAAAGAATATAAACATTTATAGCAATAACATATTATTTAGAATAATGCTGAGTTTTGGTCATTTCAGCTACTTTAATGGAAACCTAAACAAAAAAAGCAGACTAAATCAATGCAGTGGGGTGGATAGAACAAGGTAACAAAAATCAGGACAAAGGTTTGTTTTTATCTGATCATTTGAGATTATGTGAGAAAAGGCTTCTTATCTGTATTAGAAAAATCATCCACTATTTAATATCAGAACCTACCTGGTTAACAATATGCAAGAATTAGCCAGTGTCATTTTGAGTAAGACACCATTGACCCTAGAGTTCAGTTTACACTATGACGAAGTTTGTAGGCACTTACTTAATTAGCATTGTATAACATTCCAGAATGAAAGTGGTAACAAAAAAGTTGTTAGAAATGAGTGGCCTATGGATGACGCATGGATAGAGGATGAGATCAGGACACAGACAGTCACCAAATCAGGGAAATCAAAAGTAAAAACTCACCCAAATTGTTGTTTTACAGAGCTTTTTTAAATGTTCTGGTACTACATATATTATTGCTAAAGACCCAAGTTCTACCTGAAATTTTTGAAATTTCATGATTTAAAAAATATAAGACAAAAGAGACAGGCATTTTGTTTGTAGTTTTCAAAAGGTATATGAATCAGAAATGTTTGGCTATTTTTCCTCCTTCATCAACTCTTATGTCTTTTCTTTTTCAATCCTCACCTCAAGATGTTTTTATTGCTTTTATAAACAGAAGAAGAGAAACATTAACAGGAGAGAGAAATGTTAGGAACTGCCCTGCCTGGTTTCAGAAGCTGTAATCCCCCATGGCTAAGGCTAAGTAAAGGACCTTGGGACCATAATCCACTTAGGAGACAAAGCTTATCTTCCTTTTAGGGGCATTACCTCTGCCCCCTTCTCTTCACCCTGCTTGACCCTGGGCGGATGACTGGTTAGCCAATGACGGGTAAGATTCCTCAAAAGAGGGACCCCCTGAGACAGGCATGGTCATGAAAGGGCCCTCAGGGAAGAACTTGGGTAGCTATAGAAAAAGGGGGTGATGGACCCTTGCTCCTCGGCTTTGACATAGCCAGAGTCCTCAGTCTGTCTGCAAGAAGTCTCCTAATCTCTTGGCTGCCTTACTTCCCCTACCTGACTTAAGTCTGAAACAATGCTGGAGGTGGGTGCGGCCCTGTGCTGGAAAGGATGGGTTCCCTAGGGCTATCAGGCCTAAGACAGAATGCATAAAATCCTATAAAACCTGCTTTGCTAATACCTTCAATTTAAATGACAAGGGTCCAAGCAGGAAGTGAGTTTGTTCCCCAAAGATTTATGGTCCTTTAATTATCTAACCCTGACTCAGAATAAGCCCTCAGAGTTCTTTGAATGTTATCTATTGTTTAATCATTTCTGCCTGACAATGATTGATGAGCTTTATGTATACACCTTGTATTCCTGTGCAAATTGAACCCATTAAAAGCCTGTCAAGGCAAAAGTTAAGGTGCTCTCCTCTTGAGAGAGTGGCTGAGGTGCTCCGAGGTGCTTTCCCCTTCAGAGAGAAGCCCAACCATCCCTTTTCCTCCATAGGACTCAGTAGTCCACGTGAATTTGTCTCATCTCATCCATAATGCCGTGGACCCCAGGAGCCAGGATCCACCCCAGAGAAACATTGATTGGTTGCCTTCCATACATGGCCCAAACAGGGATTGAACCCACAACCTAGGTATGTGCCATGACCATGAATCAAACCTGAAGACTTTTGTTGCATGAGATGACACTCCAGCCAACTGAGCCACCCAGCAAGGGCGTGAACTCTATGTCTCTAATCGCTACTGTCTTATTTCTATTTTCTAATTTATATTAATCTTCTGTGTATTTATTTTAGTACAGCATAATTTTTCATTAACACATTAGGAATTTTGAGACTGACAGCTCTGTTATCTATTGCATTTTGAGTCCCTTCACTTTCAAACATACCTACCTCTTCTACATACACTGACAGCATTGGTGTACAAAGTAACCATAGTGTTATCCAAAATCTAGCACAGGTTGTTACTATGATATATAAATAATCCATAATCAGTTCCTTGTTCAGGAAATCCAAAATCCCTGTTCTGCTTCTCAGAGTAGTGATCAAGGGCATCTCCTCTGTTCACCTGCAGCTCTCAGAGGTGTGCTCCTGATCCCCAAAATGTGCATATTTTCATGTCAAATCAGAGAATAAAAAGATATGTAGGTCTCACTCACTTGCAGACCAATTTATTAAAGAAATTACCAAAATAACCTAACTGTAATATAAAGTAGTCAATTTGCTTGTGCAAAGAAGTTGCCTGTACAAGATAATAGCAATGGGTATAAGAACTCGTAGTAGAAAAAGCAGTGACTTTGATGTGACAAATTATTTCTGTTTTTTTATCTACTTATAAAAGCTACATTCAGGCATGATCCTTCTGTAGGTGTGAAGGTGAAATTACATCTTTGTCTAGTGTCTCTTAAGCTTAACTGGCAAATTCAATTTTAGTATTCAGGTAAAGACATCTAAGAGAGAGAACAGATGGATTCTGTTTTTTAAAAAAAACAACAAATTCTTGGTAACTGAAGCTTAAAATATTAAATGGCTTAGATGCTGAACATCTGTTGATGTAAATAACTGTTTCTAGTGAAATGTGTTTGATGTTTCCTTGTCAGAGAAATCACATGTGAAATTGCATACTGTGAACTAGTAATATGTTTAATCTGAGAAAGTCTTTACAGAAATAAAAATAGAGCCAGTTGAAATCATTTGGCCTCTTCACAAATAATTAACAGATGCAATGGCTTTGTTTATATAGCATATTTTCAAGTTAAAGTCTTGAAATATTAATTATTCAAAGCTCCAAAGGTTTTTGACATTATTTTCAATGAATAGTCTGCATATAAATGTTCTCTATTATTTATGAAGTGAAGGAAAAAATATTTTCCTCTGTAAAAATCTGACTACTTAACTGTAAGACATTATACTATACAATTTTATAAAATTGAAATTATACTATATATCATGTTTAGTCCATTGGAAAATGGAAAGCATAATATTTCTACATTTTCCCTAAAATGTATATGAACTCTGACTCATGTTAGAATTACCCATAAGGAGATGCAGTTCACTGATAAGAAGTGAGGTTTGGAAGTGTTTATAATTTAACATTGAGAATTTACTCTTTTCAATTTACAGTATAAATGGAAAAGAGATTCCTGCTCAAATTAGAATTTTAAAATGCTGATTGTGATTGTTGGCAAATATAGAAAAAAATTGAAAATTGTTGCTAAATATTTCATTGGGATTATAAGAATAATTGAAATTTGAAGTTATTTTAGAAGAAGGCACCTAATAAATCTTTATAAAAACAAAAAGCATATTCATGTAAGCTGAATGGACCTTTCCAACCTCATTTTTTTCATTGTTGTTCAAGTACAATTGTCTCCATTTTCACAATATGGCCCTCCCACTTCACCCATCCCTGTCTCCTACCCTGGAACCTCCTTCCCCCTTAGGCTTTGTCCATGTGCCCTTTATACATGTTCCTTGATGGCCCTTCTCCTATTTTCCCCCATTATCCCTCTCCTCTCTTCCCCTCTGGTTACTGTCAGTTTGTTCTTAATTTCAATGTCTCCAGTTATATTTTGCTTGCTTGTTTGTGTTGTTGATTAGGTTCCACTTATAAGTGAGATTATATGGTATCTGTCTTTTACCACCTGACTTATTTCACTTAGCATAATGCTCTCCAGTTCAATCCATGCTGTCAAGAAGGGTAGGGTTTCCTTCCTTCTTTCTGTGGCCTAGCATTCCATTATGTAAATGTACAGTTTTTTG